>CAXKVY010001719.1:0-35000 GCA_964058915.1 Tetropium fuscum
ATACATTTAATATTTTAAATTCAAGTATAAATGATCAATGAAATAAATCGTATACTGCTCTGAAGATCCTCAAGAAAGGTGAAAGAACTTGTACAACTTCTAAGTGGTTCGTTTTCTTGTGTATAGTGGTTCATTTCCGTATGTATGTCCAGATATAGCACTGGTAAGTGTGTTTTTCTTCTTATTCGTCTATTTGCTTATTTCTATGTAATGAAATGCTACAAACCCAAGATTACATTTCACAATATATATATATATATATATATATATATATATATATATATATATATATATATATATATATATATATATATATATATATATATATATATATATATATATATATATATATATATATTAGCTTTGAAATTCTTTGCTATTCATATTTATTTTGTGAAAAGTAATCTTGGGTTTGTAGCATTTCATTACATAGAAATAATCAACTAGACGAATAAGAAAGAAAACACACTTACCAGTACTATATCTGGACACACATACGGAAATGAATCACTATGCATATGAAAACGAACCACTTAGAAGTTGTACAAGTTCTTTACAATTGATTTTACATGATCAATGAAATAAATCGTATACTGCTCTGAAGATCCTCAAGAAAGGTGAAAGAACTTGTACAACTTCTAAGTGGTTCGTTTTCATATGCATAGTGATTCATTTCCGTATGTGTGTCCAGATATAGTACTGGTAAGTGTGTTTTCTTTCTTATTCGTCTAGTTGCTTATTTCTATGTAATGAAATGCTACAAACCCAAGATTACTTTTCACAAAATATATATATATATATATATATATATATATATATATATATATATATATATATATATATATATATATATATATATATATATATATATATATATATATATATATATATATATATATATATATATATATATATATATATATCAGGCGGTATCTATTTTGAAATGCCTATATCCCAGCATTTTTTTACTTGAATGATTTTGAAATATTAGAAATGATAATTTCACTATGCGTCAGTTCAAAAACAGGGCTTAATTTTGTATTAAACAAATAGTGAAAAAATCGTAAACAATTACCCACTGTTTTTCCTTTTTGCTCATGTAACTCGGAAAATATTAGCTTTAGAAAAAATAGGAAAAAAGTTTTAGAATTAAATTTCACCCATAATAGAGCTGCGAATCAAAAAATTACTAATAATAATATTATTACTATTGCAAATATAACAAAAACAACTAAATAAAGGAAAAAATGAGTTTTATACCGATTTTTTTCAAATACTTATTTTATATGTAAGAACTTCATATTTGAACAAATATTACTTTTAAGTGTGGTAAACCACCACAACAAATTTTATCAAAATCGGTAGGATAGTTTCTGCACAATATTGTTACAGTCCAAATTTTTGAAAACAAAATTAAATTTTTGCAAATTTGACAGGGTAGAAACTAGAGCCTCTAGATAATTGAAAATTTTTTCAACTGAAAAAACGGAACTAACTTTCAAAAGCATTTTGAAAAATTGCCCCTCGTTGCCATACAATTTGATATTTTTTTTTAAATTATAAAAATTTAATTTAGCTATAAAATTATATTTAATATATTCTTATTATATATATTACCCCTCGATATCACTCTTCGAAATCTCTTACATATATCACCCTTCGAAATCACTCTTCAGAATCTCTTTTTAGTCAAATTAACACCTTCCTATCCACGTTCTGATGAAGATTTCTCCTCTTAGCTTGCCCTTTTAAATCTTCGTCCGCTTTTTTGTAATTTTACAACGCCACTTTTTATCTTACTTCGAAATGTCTAATTAATTCATTATCAAACTTCAAACATTTTTCTTCCAAACCACCATCTCGATTTTTTTAAACAATTTTTCCAATATATTCCCTCTATTTTACATGTTATTATACATTCCTTATTATTCATTTCTATTTACTAAATTTCACTAAATTTCCAAAAATATTACCAAATATAATGTACAGTCGCCGCCTCCCAAATGTGCACGGTATATTTTTCTACTTTGATTGTGACTGAATCATAGTCGTCTCATAATTAGTCAATTTATACGTCAAAATTATTTAATTCTGAACATTATGTCATATTAATAAATTAACTTGTTAGAATATTAATAGAAAATGCCAAGACATTTAAATGATGTATAAAGGGCGAGGGCTATATCCAAAATTGAAGAAAATTGTTCCGTGGCTGAAGTAGCCGCTGATTTGAATATTTGCAGCAAAAAGCTGCATATTTAAAATTAAGAAGACATGGGACCGGGAACACAGAATACAAAAGGCAGGCAGGAATAGGAATTGGTAAAGTTTCCAATGAAATTCAAGATAACGCTCTGATTGAATATATTCAACAACATCCTTTCGAAACAGCTGGTAATGTACTACAAGAAACATTGTTTCCGGGGTCTGTCAGGACTATGCAAAAACGGTTAAATGAGTCTCATTTAAAGAACTGTGCTGTTGCCCCTAAAAGTTTTCTTTCAAATGAGCACAAGTAAAGAAGGATGGAGTTTGCAAATAACTTGATAGATAATAACTTCGAATTTTGGAATAATGTGTTTTTTTCTGATGAAAAAACATTTCAATCTTGTCACAGTGGACGGCTCCGTGTTTATAGATCTGTAAATACTGGGTTTTAGGAAAATTATACGAGGTCCATCAATGTCAGTGGGCGCTTTTCAATTAACGTTTGGACATGGATAACTGTTCATGGGCCCGGAATTTGTGTGAAAATTGATAACAGATTTACAGCACTAAATTACTTAAATATTTTAGAAAATGTGATGTTACAATCAGCAACTCAAATTTTTCCTGGGAATTTAATCTTTCAGCAGATGCATAATTTTTTTATGATACTTATTTAGGACTTATTTACAATTTTTGTTAATAGGATAATTGCCCATTTCCTACCGCACGAATAGTAAGAGATTGGATGGGTCATAATGATATTAATCTTTTACCTTGGCCCGCAAAAAGTCCAGACTTGAATCCTATCGAAAACGGTTGTGGTTACGTAACTAAACATATTTAAAACCAACCTTTCAGACCTCAAAACGCTAATCAGCTTTGGGAAGTAGTTGAGGATGCTTGGGAAAAACATGTGGATAGTTCCGATATGAGGTCATTAATTATGTCGATGCCAAGGCGATTGGAAAGTGTCTTAGTAGCTAACGGTTCGGCTATAAAATATTTTTTTTTGTAATATTTTTATTTGCCAAACTTTTGCCCAATAAACAAATTATCAATTTTCTTATTGCACGTCACTGAACAATTTTAGAACAAAACCCGATTTACATTCACGAAAAATGAGAAAAATTGTGGCAACGGAAAGTCGTGCACTTTTGGGAGTCGGTGACTGTACATATATAAATCATTTTACATTAGCATTACATTTTTATATCCAATTTCTATTAATTTATATTCTATAGTGTCTTTTACACCATATTTTTATCTTGTCCCTATATATATTTCCTTATTTGTCCTTATATAATAATATTCTCAAGGTATAAATTTTTATATTTTCAAATAATAATTTTTTTATGTACCTACGCTTTACGCGTGTTGTAATATTATTATTTACTTCTTATAATAAGTAAGATGGGAAACTTGCTGAATGTGTGTATTTGATTTCATCAATACAAATAAGTCCTACACAAACAAACCCGGAGGAGACTGAATCGTCAAATAAATAAAATAACAAGGAACCTCCATTATTTTATTTTACCCACGCACGAGAGCTTAAATTCTAGGATCATATCTGAACCGGTCTGGTCAATAATTATTTCACCAAAAACTTCAAGTTGATAAGTACAATGGTTTTAAGTATTCTGACATTCCATAAAAAAAGAACATTTTAACTACATGCACGCTTCAATTGGATTTTAATTATATACTATACGTACTAAGACCTGTAACAGTTCGGCAACCTGATTTTCGTAATCATAAGTCGCTTTAAAAGATTAGGAAAGTAAGAAAGAAAGTAAAATATTCCTTTTGAAATGTATTAATATTTCTAATTTCTATAAATGTGAACAAATTAGATTATTCGATAAGGTGTTCGATAAGATTAACTTGGTACTTACTCTCTTGCGCTATTTGTCCTGCCTTGTTTACTTACATTTTAAAGGCCATAAATTTATCATAAATACTAGCCATTAATACTAAGGCTATCAATTTTGCGATTAAGACTTAAGACTCAAAAAGCGAAAAATTTGCAGATTGAAGCCGTCTGTGAACATAAAAGTAAAACATAAAAGGTTTTTAATTAAAGAAATGTCTACGGGTTAAAAAGTTCTGATAAATAATAATATAGGGGTTGGCTTTTCTACCCCCTTATAACAATATCTCAGGGTTACAAAAACTGTCATTTAATTAGTGCAAGTTGTGCGCCAAATTTCAATCTTCCACTGTGGAGAAAATAAAGAAAAACATTTTTTTACCCCAACTTTTGAGGTCTGTAACTTTCATATAATTTTTTATGAAGGCATATGAAAAGCCCCCCTTAAGTTTGGCCGAAAATTTACCTCTTAAACTATTTCGCATCAATTTAGAAACACCCTGTATATTGGAATTTATTTACTTTTATAATATGTTACATTAAACTTACACTAATGAGATACTTGCTCGATGGTTTTGATATTTAATAACTGCCGACTTCATCTTCTAACTAATATCTTCAAGTATGCAGCTAGCATCTAGCATGCAATTTCAAGCGTGACTCTTGTCTAGGTTTCAGTAAACAAGTAAATTAATACAAATAGTTCAACATACTCGTCATTAAACAGGCGGTATCTCATTTCAGATCTCGGCGTTTGAACGAAGTTCGGCACGCTACACCATTGTGACATTACCCAGCAGCAAGCAACTGGATTTTATTTATCATTTTAAAGTAAATTACGGCTCAAAATTTGACATCAAAGTATCCACCAACTTTCCAGGATCACAAACCACAGATACCGTCGAATACCAGGTCCCGAATTTCCTGCAGCCGTTCAAAGTTAGAGTTACGTCAAACCCAGACGGAGCATTCCTGATATATTGGTCTGAGCCGTTCGTGCCCTATTATATTGACAGGGTTTATTATGAGGTTTGTTTGCAAACTTTATTATCGATTAGTAAGTAATGTAATATTGAATTTATTTTTCTTAGCAGTGGTTCTGGTTATTTTCCTAAACACTCTTATTTTCCTAAACACTACCTATTTAGTGTGATTTTGACATCTCTTATTTCACAAACATGTCCTGTGACATACAACATTAGGTATACTAACTGTATTCGCAAAAATATTTAACAGATGTCGCTAAGTTAATGAAATGCAAGTTACGGCAGAGTATCAGAGCAGAGAACGTGGTTTTTAAACAGTTTCGCAATACATTTTTGTGGACGTTTCATATTTGGTGATGCGTAAAAAAATGTCTATGTGATTTACATTTTACATTAGAATCGACTCGAGTTAAGCTTGTGCGTACTTAACTTATCGTTAATAATATATAATATATGGTGCATGTAGAATATTTTAACCTGCAAACAAGCTCACCAGCATTACGAAGGAGTACGATTAGTCACTGGGTCATCTGTCCCATTACTTTGGGATAGACTAACCAAACTTTTCAGTTAATTGAACCACATATGATATAGCCAAATAACATATTTAAATGTTAATTAATCTAGTGTATTTCATTTATTT
Organism: Tetropium fuscum; assembly: GCA_964058915.1. Lineage (NCBI taxonomy): Eukaryota > Metazoa > Arthropoda > Insecta > Coleoptera > Cerambycidae > Tetropium > Tetropium fuscum. The sequence continues at coordinate 5,708 of CAXKVY010001719.1, forward strand.
TATTTGTGGTACTGGCAGGGTTTCAACCCGGGACTCATCGATCATGATGCTGAATATTACGTCTGTGCTATAGGGACGTTCAACGATGACAGATTCTGAATGACAAAAAGGTATCAAAAATGGCAAAATTCAAGAGCCATTTTGGAGCTGCTATCTTGAATATTGATTTTGACAAAGAATTCATGATCAGATACTCCAGAATTTCCGAGACACCGATTTTGAGTTTAATGTGAAAATAAATGGCAAAATGTCCATCATCTAATAGCTTTGTTGCTATCAGTAGTTTTCTTTCGAAATTATTCTCAATTGGAAGCTGTTTTACTGCCTTAAATCTAAATGATATATTATTACTTAAACTTAGCTTATTCTAATTTAGAATAAGTTAATTTAATATTTTCGATGTACATACGGATTTAGCCAGGATGGAGCATTTAAAGGATGGAGCATTTTGTGTAGATCATAAACCTGCGATGGTTGGCATCCCATAGATAAGCAATTAAATATCTTAAAGAATAGGATCGCTTTCCTATTGATTTTACACAATGGGTAATTTTATTGCCATCCCATCTCATCCCCTTGTAACTTCTACAAAATATCAGTGCATTATCAATTAACTACCTATATCAGCAACTTTATTTTTAAAATTTTAGTATTATTCAGCGAATAATTACCATTACCTCTGGAACTAATTGATTCCCTTTATTAAACTTCCTTGGGTTCTTTGTTATATGTACAAGAGGTTTTCTTTTTCTTACAATTAGATGAAAATCAATTAGTTAGTGCCTAGTGATGGCGGCCTCAATCCATAATAAAGGTTTTTATTGTTTTAGGTCTATATATACAGGGGAACAAACATCACAGGTATTCACGAAAAATACTACGTGACTCGACCCGCTTTAGTATATAAAGGCAATGAATCGGAATACACGTTCAGTGTGGGACTGGTGTCATATGATCAGCAATACAGGTCTTTGTTGACGAATCCTATTGTTGCAAACCTGAATGGAGACGACACACGCCCAATTAATGTAAGCTAAAAGCAAATAATTGTTTGTTATGTTTTCTGTATTGTCTATATATGACTGTTGAAATAAATATAAGGTATTTACAGAGATAGATGGTTTGACATACAAGGTTAATGCTTAATAGATTGTGTCCTTTTCTCCTTATTCATAGGTAACTAATGATAAAGAGCGAACAATGAAAAATTGACATCGTTGTAGGTCTTAGTGCCCATTCATGCTTATTTGTTTAATAATCTTCTAAAAGTTTAAAATAAACTTTTTTTTAATTTTTGTTAGTCTTTATCAAAAATGCTCTTTTCTTCATATAAAGGTTCAATTGTTTTTAGAAAATACTGAAATGTGTTATTTTGTTTGTGATTAAGAAATTATAGTATTACCCAGTCAAATTAGACAAAAATAGGGCGACCAGTGGAAAAAATTCCCAGGGAGCGGTATTTTTTTAACGCTTCTCTGTGCGCTTGTGTGACAGATATCAGAAGTCCCCGAGAGTAACGGGTCAGGGGGGGTTCACAGCACAATTTTTCAGTTTTTCGCTCCCGACCGCAATTATGCTGACAAAATTTGCTACAAAAATGGCCGTATACATTTTTGTCATAGGACTAACCGCAAGCAAGCTACGGGTTTCTCAAGTTAATATTCTACTTAAAACTGCATAAAAAATATTTCCAAGCACATTTTATGCTTCATTAGTATATGATAAGTATTTATATCAAAATTAACAACGCTGTGGAGGTGGTTGATCTGATCCCTTTTTCATATTCCAAAGAGCAGCTATTTCCAAGAACAATGACGAAGGATCTACAAGACCTTCTCTGTTACGAACTGCGCCTGTTCCATTATCTCTCTTTGATGAAAAGGGACTGCCAAAGACAAAAAGTCTGCTTTATATGATATTTTCCTTGTTCACCCCGTTACTCCAGACCTCAAGGTTCACAATAATCGAGTCAGATGGGGCACAGGATCAACATTCTCAGTGATATTCAATCAATATGACTTAAAACATTATGGTGACTGCTGCACAGTCGTTTTTGATGGCTATTTGGACACTGCCACCAGCACCAAACGTGCAGAATGCGCTGTTTCTGCCGCATCATCAGTCGACATGATTTCACCGAAAATATGGTAGTGACGATTCAGCATCAACTAAGTTTAAATGATTTCATTTTGTCTATCTTGAATCCCCTTGCATTCTCACTTTGGTTCGAGATTTAAATCCTGCAAGCTCTCAAATCCTAATTATATTTTTATAATTCAATTAATAATGATAGTTTATATAGCTTATTTGTTTGATAAATCGTAGAATCATTTGTCGAAACTGTTTTTGTGCTTACATAAATTTTCTGGCATTTAATTATATTATTATTATGATAATCATGATTGACCAATGAGAGCTTGGTCCTGCGGTTGGGTCCCGTTATTGCTTTCTCTGTCTAATGCATGACGATATTTTATACCTATCTGTTCTTTGTCTGTTGCATTGTTTATATCAGATTATATTTGTAGGTAGGAATGTATATAAAGGAAATTAAGATTTAATATATTCACTAGTAATAAGTTAAGTTTACTGAGAAATGTCAACAGGTAGAGAAATTTTATTTCTATACCTCGTTATACCTACTACAGAATTACGAATAATCAAATAACATCACATTGTAATTAGCTACATTTGCAATAAAATATAATTAACAAACCAGTGATTGCCTTTTGTATTATTGATATATATTTCTGCGTAATTGCGTAATTGCTATAGAGATTTGGAAATTATACTACGAACAAATTTCGTGCCATTTTAGCCGGATAATTACGCGACCATATCAAAAATATGGAACAAACAAATTTAATTACGTCGTTGACCTAATTTGTGAAACATGCCTTTAATCTTCACATGTCTGTAAAGTCGTACGCACGCAGCTCATGTGAATGTGTATAGCACCTCCTGAATACGGGTATATATTTAGCTTTATTCAGTTTATTATTAATATTAATAATACCAGCTTACCTTATGCTTACGTGATATTATATATTAACCATTAGGGAAGTTGAATCGATCACTTAATTTAAATAGGTGAAGCAATTAGGTCTTTCATAAACTGTATATACTGTATACCCACTTTAGTAGAATTACACAGCAAATATCGGTTTTATCTGGTAAAATTTGTTGTATAAATTTGATAAATCTACTACCCCCCCAGCAGCATGGTGACGTCATTATTACGTTCTTTTAAGGTGATTTTAGGTCTAAGACGTCAAGTGACTAATGTGAAGCCGAACATATGACGTCATTTCTATGTCGTCTTTGAAACGTCACTATTTTCTCGTCATTCAGACGTACCTTTTTAATCTAATCTTACTAATCCTTACGACGTCATGAATTTGACGTTAACTTGACGTAATATTTTCGACGAACATTTTTCCGCCCATTGGTTATACTATTATTGTAGACAAATAACACGATTTCCGCATTTTCTTGAACAGTAGAATAGAAAATTGTCAATTATTTGAAAAAAAACATACAAACTAGCATAAGCCAGACAAAAACGCAAACAATAAAATATAAAATAAAGCCTCTATCTCAGTCACCGCTGCCAGATGTAGCATTATTTTCGAAATTTAAGAAAATATGATAAATACTATCTTTTTCCGTATTACTTAACTATAAAACACATAATTTGCTATTTGTTTTATGTGATATAAATATCCATTTGACCACGCATCGCTGGGGCACGTGACTAAAATTAACCAATAGAATGCTATGCGTTCTCGATAAAATGAAAATGGCGTATTATTGTTTTCGTGTTTTTTTTGTGGTTTTTACTGTTTTCCCTACATGTATTTTGGAAATGACGCCCAATAAACGTCAGTTAATGACGTCATTTACACGTCAAATAAACGTCATTTGGCTGTGACTTTTTCTCGTCATTTTGACTTCTCTTTTGTAGTTCTTTTAAACGCATTTATGTCCTAAAAACTGACGAAATAAATACGTCATAATAACGACATCATGCTGCCTGGGCCATAACCCAAAGGTATCGAAAATTCGTTTGATGAATTTTTTTCTCACACTGTCTTACAGTCAACTATAGCTATATATGTTAACTATGAACGTAACAACCAACCTAGAAAATCAACCGCATCCTAATAATTCAATATTTCTCAGAATGAGAGTAATGCAAGATACGAAAATATTCTACATTAACCACAAATCCTGATAAGGCTTTCTTGTAAGAGACTCTACGTACGATATTCACAATGGTTTACAAATCAGTTTTGATTTTATAACAAAATGCTAAATTACAAATAAAAAAACTAGGTATACTGGCGGCCCTTTGAAAGTGCACGACTCATATCAGATTTCGTTATATTTGATCTTTGTAAAACTGACATTGAAATTTGAGGTTCATGTGATGTGTCATTATGACATTCACAATTGTCTAATTATTACTTATCAAAATTAAAAAGTGTATTATTATTTTATCAAAAAAATTCCAAATTACCAAAGAACGTCTCAAAAATGTTCAAAATAAACTAAATTATAAAAATTAAGTAACTTAAAACTACAAAACTCCAACGCGAGTAGGTCTGTATAAAATATATTTGGTCCAGGCGCCATTTGAGTCTATTATACCTTGCAATCGACGTCTCATTGATGAAACAAGTGTCCTCGTGTAAGCAAGCATTTTCAATTGCTCCCCACAATTCTTCGGCATTTGCTGGGCGGAAATGTCTATTACCAGATCTATTATAAATATTCTTAACAATCATCGATCATGCATCTTCAATTGGGTTTAGGTCGGGCGACTTTGAGGGCCAAGGTAGCACGTTTATGTTGTGTTCATTAATCCAATTAGTTACAATTCTCGATGTATGAATTGAGCAATTATCTTGCTGGAAATTCTGAGGATACAACATAGTGACGGACGGCAGCATAATATTATCCAATATGCGTATGTAACTCTGTCCGGTAAGGCGCTCTCCTATCCTCCAGCACACACCGGGACCTAGGGAACTTATCCATGCCCAAACATTGATGGAAAAACGTCCACTCCGGTCGGTAGGTTTAATATACCTAATTTGTGAAACATTTGTGAAATTCTGAGGATACAACATAGTGACGGACGGCACCATAATATTATCCAATATGCGTATGTAACTCTGTCCGGTAAGGCGCTTTCCTATCCTCCAGCACACACCGGGACCTAGGCAACTTATCCATGCCCAAACATTGATGGAAAAACGTCCACTCCGGTCGGTAGGTTTAATATACCTCTCTTCATACCTCGAATTCTGAGGTCGGTAGACGCGGATGGAACCATCATGACATGACTGAAAGACCTTTTCGTCGGAAAATATAACATTATTCCAAAAATCGTCGGGCCTACCGACAAACTGGTTCGCAAAATTAAGACGTTGTTCTTTATGCTTTGGCTCCAAAAATACCTTCTTTGCTGCCGCATAATTTCGTAACTCTGAACCCTTCACCCGCCGCCTTGCAGACCTCGCAGATCCAGGAAACTCCGTTTCAAAACAGGCCGTCACTGCTGTTTCAAAGGGATTCGTTCTAAGATGGTCTAGGAAGAGGTTGTCCACAGTGCTTATTTTACGACACCCTCTGCCGGGATGTAGCGATCGTTTCCTACTGCATACCATTTTTGTTTGAGTTTGAATATACAACTCTTACTCACATTTAGCTCATCTGCAACTGCCTGTAATGACCAATCATTTTCAAGCAATGTAACAGCTCGCATTTTTCAGGTTCAGTTAACCGCGGCATTTTAAAACTTGAAAACAAATAAAGTGGTTTGTAAATTACGGAGTTAATTACTGACATTTGTTTGAAGTTTCAAATAAGTGTCGAAATGAAATATAAAAAGATCACATTACAATATCAAAAAAAATCGTGCACTTTCAAATGGCCGCCAGCGTACATATATTAAATTTGAACATTCGGAGGATATGGATTTAAAATCCCTGTATGTCATTTTATATCTATTTACGTACGAATATCAAGCTTGGTTAAGGAAATATACCTAACAAAAATATGTTATGGTAGTTCCAAGTATCATTCCAAGTAATTCCAAGTATTTTAATAAGAATTTATGAACTATGTAACTAGATGTAACTAATATAGTTCTCCCACTTATAATAATCGTTTAGATGCGAAAGTATTAGTATATTACGTAACAAAAGTTGTAAATAGCATATTACGCACAAGTGGAAAGTTACGTACGAGCAGCGTAGCCGCGAGTGTGTAATTCCACGAGGTCGTAATTGCTTTACAACTCGAGTTTTATACTATACTTTATCTACGACCATATTTAATTAGTATTAAACAGGTAGAAACGAGATAAAAAATATTTGTATTTACATTTTGTGATAATAATTATTAACAGTAACAGTACAATTACGAAAAACTGGCGTGGCATTAGTTGGGGCCATGATGACATTATTGTTAAGAACAGAAGTTACAGAAGATTCCGCCAATGTGTAGTCATGGAACATAGTGGCACCAGAGGATGAAGTCATATTAACATATCTACCGGTGGTTTCCTTTGATATTGCTTCACCACCACAAATAGCACTTGAAATCTTTGCCGCATTTTCAGTTTTGTTTTTGGTAGAATTATCAACATAGCTTTCAGCCACTGCAGACGAGCGCCAACCACCATGGCTCTGCAGCGCTAGCAAATCACCTCCAGCATCCACAAGAATGGTGGCCGACGAGCGCTTAAAACAGTGGCCAGTGTATTGTTTCAGATTCGCCAAACCCAGAAACTCTATGATTTTGCTTGGTACAGTACCACATTTATTTACCCCAACACATTGTTGGGTACATTTTTTGTATTGGTAATTTAGAAAAAATGGCAAACGTTTTATATCTGCTTCTGAGGGACGCGACGTCAGATGCAATGGAAGCGAGATTTTCGGGAATAATCCATTTTCATGACCTTTGACCTTCTATATCTCAAGACGCACAAGGGTAGGTATATGAGATTTTCTTGTGCTTATTGGAACATCAAAATGAAGATCTCTACAAAAATTCAGCCTGTTCGGCCTCATTCAGCAGATGGCCTTTTTTAAACTTATTTCCCTGGTCTATTAAGAAAATATGGAACATTAATGATTACATTTTTTATAATATACACATATCTAGAATATTCGATGTTTCCTTAAACAATTATTGATGTGAGCTTTTTACTGATTAATTTACCTAAGAAAACAATAGAAAAAGAAGTGTCGGGAGACGTGGTGAATTATTTCACATAAAAACTGCGTCGCTAAAAAACAAGTCACAATTTGCAGACTCACGTTCTAATAGTGCATTAGGAGTTGGACAAAATTCACTCTATCCGACACAAGCTCGTATTTAGGCAGTTTTCTCTGTGTGAATTTGTGACTTAATCTTTCAGACAATAGATCTTGAACTGCTTAATAAGATGGCGATTTTCTCGAAAATATTGTTATGTTATCTACCTAACATTTTATACCACTGAAAAGAACAGAAGAAACTGCACCACGTACGTGAATACAAAATTACGTTTTCATTTATAAAAGATGTCAGTGATGTTATCATTACATTACAAAAAATTAACCTCTTAAAACAAAATCGACGTTGGGACTCTTCCACAGAAGTCGAGGATTTTGTTAATTGAATTTATTTCAACCCTTACACTATCACTGTATATTGACAATCTAGGAAGGGAAGGGTAGGAAGGTCACCGACGATTTTTTTAAATTTACTTCATTTAAAGATGAGGGGTATTGGTAATCCATATATGTGAAAACACTGAAAATATTAAAATTAAGCATTTGTAAAATAATACACGAAATTGAGTGTTTCATTATTTATTCGTGGTTGTTACAATTTAACAGTATTCATATTTAAAAAAAAATATTTTACATAGGTATGTAGATTCAGGTAAATATACAATAAAAACAAGATATTTATTTAATGCTTTTCCATAAAATTCAGGTAAATACAATAAAAACAAAATATTTATTTTGTGTTTTTGCATAAAACATAGTATTCATGTTAAATTGGCTACAATAAAATATATAAACTATAGATATAATTACGTATATTTCCATATCGTATTGTAGTATAATTTTAGTGCCCCCTACAAAGTGATAAAAGATATTGTGATTATTTGTGGATTATAGTATTAGATAGTGTACCTGGCTGTATATTTTAGGAGGGCTACCCCAAACAGCTTGTTCAATATATAAATATAAGTACTGCGAGACATAAAAAACTGGACAGACATTTTTTTCAAATTTAATAATTTCTTAGTCAAATTACTTTCTGCTTTTTGGTCCAGTAAATATACCGGTTTTGCAAAAACAATTATGAGGGTAGGCTCATTTTTTCAAGACTGCTGCAAGCCAAAAATAACACTTGATCGTTCGGCCTGTTTCTTATTTAGATTTTTTTTGGCAAAATGACCTCAATAAAACTTGTAGATAATAACATTGTAATCAAACTTGTTTTATGATTTTTTTTAAATTTAGTTGCAATGTCGGAACGCTCCCAGCCTATGTGTACCGATCTTGAACAAAATGATTGCAGTCGGTAGGTAAGAATAATATCTTACCGCATTCCAATTTTGAGAATTTTCTTACACAAATAAAACTTTTATTAACGAAAAACCTTAGAGATGTGCGCTGATTTTTACATGAATTTAAAAGAAAGTGAATACTGTAGGACCAATAGAAGAGCCGAGCAATTTTTCGTGAAGAAATCGTTGTTTCATATAGGGCGTAAACAACTTAATCGTGCAGTCACGCGGCCGTTTAGCCGACAGCCGAGAGTGCAGCCGAGGGTGCAGCTTATTTTATGTCCAATCAATCGTATAACCTACAATTTTACGTTTTAACAGACAAATACGCAGTTTACGCTTATTTTTCATCTCTTTTTGTTGGACAACATTGTTCTGTTGAATACATATAAATTATAAATTAATACATAATTGTTTGCAATTTACTATTACTTATTTAAAAAATATATTAAAATTATATACGTTGTAGAGGATATACAAGAAGAAGAAGCAGAATAAGAAGAAGAAAATCCAGCACTAATTAACCATAGTACTATATTTTTTTGTATTCTTACGACACCGTATATACTCCATGTCTTTTTCTCTGATACCCCAATTATATAGGGCCGAACCCGCAAGGCTTTCGAGTGTAATTTTCTAGTTCGGTACTCTAGATAAAGGCAGTCCCCAAACAGCCATGAAGAAATCAGCCGGGGGTAGGCTGATCATGCGCTACCTTGATCATTATCAAATATTGTGTTTCAAAAAATTTCGAATGGATTGGTGTAATACAACGATGGGTCTTTGTATTTCAGATTTACTTGCAGCCCATCATAATCAACGATTGATCACCCCAGTGTATATACATACTGAAATTATGAGAAGTGGGGATGTGTGTTATTCACAGATGGAGAGAACGACAAGGATATCGATTGATTTTATCAATGTTGGATATCTCCAAGATCCAATACCTTTTGGAGGCGGTAGTATCATGGTGTGGGGTGGAATTCCATCACAAGCCTCTACAACCCATGCTCTAATCGAAAATTGTACTTAAACTGCTAACCGTTATATCGAGGGATGGTTAGCGGACCACGCCATTCCTTTCGCTCCATTTGTTGCTTAACATTTTTATTTACTGCATGACAATGCCTGAACTCGTATCGCTAGAGTTGCCAGTGATTATTTCGACGAAATGGATATTCAACGACAACTGCCCTGCAAGTAGCCCTGATCGAGCATGTGTGAGACATATTAGAGGGAGGTTATTTACAACGGATAACCAGAAACTATTCCAGTTCTTCCAATATCTCATCTTGAAGAAAAGAAAATCTTTCCGCAAAGTGCATTTGCCAATTGTTTTGAAACCAAGTCGTATGACAGTAGTATATAAAGCATGAGAAGTCAATACTGGATATTAGTGTTTGATTAGTTGTTTAAGTTTTGTGTAATATTTTTAATTTTTAACACTCGGAGTAGTTTCCACAAACACCAAAACACTTTCGCCAACCAAGTTGGCATCATCCGGAGACGATTAAAACTGAGTTTTCTCTCTTAAAACTACAGTTACATCAAAGGTTCCAGCCCTATCCAGTATTTTTAATTTTTGTTATTGTAATAACGTTCCATTTAAAAATGCGTGTTTCCTTTTTTAAAATAAGAGATATTGATATGAATAAAAAATTAAATGTTAAGAAATTAAATCATTCCACAGTGTTCAGTAATTTAGGACAAAGTGCAACTTATAGTTCCACCCTGTATGGAAACACCTGCGGTGTTAAATCCATTCGAACTTTTACAAAACACAATATTAGATAATGATCAAGATAAAATTGCCTACAATTTGACAAAAAATTATCAATATCGGTGCAAAACTAACAAAGATTACCTGTATCTGTTCAGCAAGGTCAGCAAGGTCAGGAAATACAAAGAGGTCACAATTTGCTGTGTTGGGAAATAAAAGAATTACTGATTCGTTTTACTCATAGAATGACTAATTTTTAATATTTCTTCAAAGTTTAGAGGCCAAGATTTATGTTTAATGCGGAATGATATAATATGCACATTTTGATAGTTTGGTTTAAAAATATATCAATAGCTTATTCATTAGAATGTTTATGTTTCTAACATGCATAAGTAAACCTACTCCAATATTATCTGCCTCAATCCCCGACGGGCACCGGCAGCTACCATAGGCGTAGAATTTATTCAACAGTTGGAAGTTAAAGTAAGTAGGCACTAATCAGCACAGTTGTTAAATTGATTCCATACAATTATAAAGTAGGTAAGTATATCATGTAAGATTTACTTGTGAATAATTAAATAAAACACTATACAGAACAGTTGTTAATGTTATGTTATGCGCTCCAAAAAAATGTCAATAAATTTAAAATTTCTTTCTTTGCAGTATTGATTGAATTCGACATAATATGATGAGGCACTACTTATGCGCAATGTCTGACTCTTCGTACGTGTCTTTGGGAAACCATACTAACCATTTTAATTATTTTCAAATTAAATAATTTCTTTTTGTTGGTTTTGGTTAAATTGAAACAAATATGTTATCTCCATTTTTACAATACATATCGTACGCTGTCAATGACAAATAACGGAATGACTGACTCTCATCTGTTTTCCTGTATGTACGTTTGGCGATCGGCGCCAACCACTACCAATATTACTTAGTCAGCACATACTAAAGTTATTTTAACACAAGCTTTACTTAAATATACAATGTATTTAAATTTACAAAGCCGAATCAAGTAATCATCAATATCGGACGCTAGTAAATTTTGAGGGCGATCACACATCAGAAGAAGTTTTTCAAATGCCCTTGTGCAAAAATAAAAAGAACGAACATCAAGATAGATCACGACACCATTGAAACATGCCCTTTTCTCCTTTCAATAATGCAAAATGTATCATAAAATTTTTAATTGATACTGCAAAAATTTATAAATACGTACTTGTCACGGTAAATAAGTGTAAGTGGAGTACGGATATACATACTATTTATTTTTAATCAATTGTGTTGATCAATTAAAATGGCACAAAATAATATACTTATATCATTATTTTTTTTGTTAGGGATTTAATTGTCTGCACTCTCTTTTGTATGGCTGTTAATATATCAGTCGAGGCATGTTTTATGTATTTCATTAGCGCCCAGGAATAATGAATTTCATAGAATGATACTCCAATAAAAGATATAAATGGAACTTAGACGTGCCTGCAATATTTAACACGACTATTATTATAGAGTGTGGCTATCGATCCACTTTACCAAATAAATAGTGCTGCGAATGCTTAAAATGTTACAAAATGGATTTTAACAAGGATTTTAAGTAGATATTTGTATCCGAAATCATTTTCTGAATATTGAATATACATTCAAAATAATTTGTCTAATAAGCTGTTTTAATTATATTACAGTTTTTTCTTAATGGTAAAATGTTCTTATGTTGTTCATGAAAATTATTCATTTAATAGGGAACATTCACATATTTTTTTAATGCATAAACATGTTCTACCATACTGAAAAATAAGATACTCTATGAAAAATATAACACCTTAATTTCCATAAAACAATAAATTTGTTATAAGTTATAAAAGTTTCACGCTCGAGCGAACAGTTTCAAACAGGTTCAAAGTCGTGACGCCACAACCTACAATTTACAAGCGACGAGGCGACCGATTCGGTAGGCTACGGGAGATCCCAGCACTCACCGCTTGATTTCATAGTTCATTCGGTTGCTTTCCAGCGCAATGCCTACCGAATATTGCAGGTTGTGACGTCACAGCTCTTTTCGGGCCGCTTGAATTTTATCGCTGTTTAGATCCTTCATGCTGATCGCGCGGAACTAGAAATCTTTTTTTTGTGAAGTACAAGAAAAGAAAAAGGAAAGAAAGACAACTCTATTGAAATTTGGAATAAAAATTAGTGACTTGAGGCGTTAAGGGTCTCAATTGACAGAAAAAAAGACACACCGCATAGGTACCTTTTCTAAAGAGAAGAGGCAAGCTACTATGGTACTACAATGTTTATGAAAATGCATTCTAATTTATCTTTCGATCTTCGAAGAGCTTCTGTATTCAACAGGGAAAATGCAACCAAATTTTTGACATTTTGTAACCAGAATTAATATATGAACATGGTTTCACTGCTCCAGCTATTTTTAATGTGGATGAAATCAGAAAGTCTAAAAGAAAATCAGAAAATGATCGCATAAAAAGGTGAAAAAATGGTAAAATATCCAGCGGGGAAAGAGGAGTCAACACCATAATGGCTGTTGTAATGATGCAGGGCATAGTGTACCCCATGATCACATTTAAACAACATACTGGCAAATCTTCCTTGTTTGTGGATCATATAATAAGAGAAACGAAGACACCAGTACCAGAAGCAACCACAGAGCCGTTGTATGTACTAATTAGAAACCGGGACAAATAATATCTGTAGAGTATATCCTTCCATTCCATACAATCGTGTGAAAGACGGGATAAGAGGAAACAGAGCCAAGCAAGACTCACTTACCAGCACCTCATGCATAACAGAACTGCAGAAAAAAACAACGGGACTGGAAGAGGAGTAGCATTAACCTGCCATCAGTTTACACCACATAAGGATCCGCTCTAGCTCATTTTATTATTGGTTACTTAGAACTGTAGGCAAGGTGGCAGAAAGAGATGTTGCTGTGTAAAAGTGGACTATGTGCAGAACTTGCCGTAGTCAAAGCGGCACAAATACGTGATAGACAACTGCGGACGATGATGAAAGAAAATTTTACAACTGCTTCAGTGGATTAGTCCTATTGGGTAAACCACTTAGGAGTTTTACCTGAACGGTGGTGCGGAAACGAACTCACGTTGCGAAAGAGAAAGGAACTACCATTGTGCAAAAGTGGATTCGATAGTAATAATGTATAGTGCGCGCCTAGCTAGACTTAGCACCCGGGTTTGGTCGCTCTCTGATCGAAAGTCATATTTGTAGAAATTGTTTATAAGATATAGGTATATTAAATAATTATAAAATTGTCTGTGGGGACTGTTTCGCAGCAAGATGGTGCGTTATGCATGACTTTTGGGGGTGAAACGCCCATCTGCCCCTATGCAACTCTTCTTTCTTAGACGTCACACCCTGGGATGTATAATCCCCAAACAGTAAAAGCTTATCTTTTTTTCTTATTTATACTAGAATGAATGGACTATAAGCATAAATTGTATAATCGTGTAGATATTAAAGAGAAAAATAGTAGATAATTATAACAAACAAAGCAGAAAAGTATCAAAATCAATGCATAATCGATCTCCTCGATTGCTTTATCGAAGTAAAACAGTAAAGAGGAAATCGGGAAATCTAACCCATATTATTTGAGTAACGCTAATCCATCGTATCATATTATTTTGCAATAATATCGGTAGACATCAGTAGACGTTCAGACCTATTCTGTAACTTAAAATCGAGTAGAAGTAAGTGTAAACTAATAAAGACCGAGGCGCCAAATCGGAATTATACCAAACCGTTATTTAACTTTCAACCTCTACTATCGAAAAGTCAGATCGGAATCAATTTCGACTGCGACAAGCCTGTCGAAGTCTCATTCCGATATCGGAATACCGTGTATCGTAGCTACCGCAGCAGGGTAATAATTTAACATAATAATAATAATTTAAACAGGTTATATTTATTTGTGGACCAACGCAGTTAAAATATTAACGACTCCGTGAATCTACAATTGCATATGGATGTGTTTCTTGGAGAAGAAATAGAAGAAGAATTACAAAGGTAAATATGATGTTATAAAACTATAACTATCTACCTTTAAGCAATTAATTTATTTTAGACAGTTACCTACCGATTTACTTTACAAAGACGAGTTCTCATAGATAGAAGTAATTTTGATAATTCCCGAGGTACCTATTTATTGGGTTGCAAAATTTACATCTGCAAAATAACTTCTTCCAATGCACATAATACACACTTCCACAACTATTGAATTTTATTAGGTTAGGTGCCGTGGGTTAGGCTGATGGAAATAAACTAGTAAACTACTGTCATTCTCGTTATTACGGTTCATAATCGCATCCCAATGCGTGGTTGCCGTTGTGCTAAAGCCATTTCAGAGAGGTCTCACATCGCGATTTATGGTAATGTCGATTTAAGTTACAGAATACCGATTTGAGAACGAGGGGGACCCGGTGGATGTTGTTCATTCTGATTCGTAACCATTTCTATTCGACTTGAGAATTTCTTTTCAAGTACAGAATAGGGCTGATTTCTGACAGAATATGCAATGACAAGATGCTATATGAGTCCATAGATTCTGCTCTTGAAATATCAACTCCAAAATATTATTGGAGTGTCATTAAGAACTTCTGGTTTTTAGATTGCTGTCAAAATACTACTGATTATTATATTAAACAAACGAAGGTAAAACTAAAATATAACTAGGCAAAATAATAATGATGAAAATAATAATTTTGACGTTATTTGTCAAACTGAAAACTGTAGTAGTTTGCTTTAGCCCCCCACGCTTATTCCAACGCACAGTACCATTTTGTCGAATGCGATTGCAGACTGACGGGTTTATGGTTTGGTTGTGGTGACTGGTTTCGTTAAATGACAAAATCTTGCATCACTTTATAGTAGACAATTTTCTAAAATTATTTTTAGCTCACTTTTAAATATTTTTATTTAGGTACCAAAAATTTAATCTTGAAAATGATAAAATATAACGAGATTTTATTTGTTCAATTAGATATACATGCAATCCTAAAGAATAAGAATGTAAAATGTACAATTTAGAAAAAAATATGAAATTGGTTTTCACACGATGAGAATGTCTCATAAAGTTCTTTAACACACCATGTTGGTTACTATGTAGACTTGTTCCAGATTGAAGGACGACGTCCCAATTTAAAATAAGGGCCAGGATGCCTTCCAGGGTCCTGAAACAAAACAAAAATAATTATATATTGTTACAATAGGTACTGGAAAAAAAATAAAATAATTTCCGCGCTGTAACAATGATTCTATACAGTGACACAACAATTACAATATACTTTATCCCAGGAAACTAGATAATTACGTCATAACTGGTCAAAAACAATAGGTACCAAGTAATAATTATTTTCTAGTGGTTGCATAGTGTAACTACGTATAATAAACAAATTTAGCATTTATGTAATGTTTGTATGAATTAAAATGAACCTCTTTTTGAAACAATTTTTTTAAATAAAAAATATCGAAAATATATTTTTGTACCTATAGGTTGCGCTCTGCACTTTCAAAATCCTAAAATATAGATATTGAGTTGAAAAAAAAATATGAATTTTATTTCAACAATCAAATTGATCTTATTTTGACTTATGGCATCTTTTTGTATTACTTGAAGTTGATTTGATACTTCTTCGCAAATTGTACGTACTTAAATCGTTACCAAACCGGTTCATTTTTGAAAGCACACAAAGCGCCCTACATTAAATTAACTTGTGTCAAATAAACGTCAAATAAATTATTAGATTAATTAACTCCCGCTTCGCACTTATTATTAGTAATTATTTTCGTCAGAAGAGCAACTTGTATTCAGAATGACAAATATTGGCGGCAAAACCAAGAGCACTTTTTGTATTACATATGATAATATCCTAAAGCACAACTTTGGTGATCTTGAAGTGGTGCTTTCAGGAGGTTTCATAGAGGAGTCAACCTCTCAGTCTACTTATCCAACTTAATCCAACTTTATACTTGATCCAACTCGCAATGTTTATTTCATGAGAGTGCCACACGAAGAAGCTGACACTCATATAATTCTTCATGCCATTGACAATACAGCTGATAATGTTGTAATGACCAGATCTACTAATGTAGTGTTTCCTCTTGTGCACGACTTTACCAAAATGAAGTGCTCGCATCTGTATAGGTTATGAGTGGCACTGCGAGGGACATCAAATACATTCCAATGCATGACATTTGCAAGAAGCTTTCACCTGAGCAAGGCACAGGTGAAAGGTTCACAGGTTCACATCTGTTGGCTTTCCATGCAATCACTGGTTGTGACTCGATGTCAAAATTTGAATACATAACGATAATAGGTACCTGGAAGGTTTTCTGGGACGAACACTGCCAGCTTCTGAACGGACTTGTGCTGACTTGACTTGAAGTAACAGGAAATGCTTCTAAAATTTCGCTTTTCTGAATAATTGACTTAACTAATATAGTAGTGACATTTATTTCTATGAGGTAAAGTGCCACTTTAGTAAACGATTTTGTATTTAGTAAAATAGTAAATTATCAAAATTCAAAATTCAGAATGCAAAAGTCAAAATGCGAAAAAATATGTTATTAAATATATCTCTGAAAGTAAATAAGTGTGTAGAATATCCTATATTTTCTGCCACGGAAGAGTACTTGTAATGGGAGGTTATTCCCAACGCTCAGACATGATGCAAACACTTATTGTCTGCCATGTTATTCCACCACATTAAGCAACGGTTAAAAAAACTCAAAGCAGTTTCAATGATCCGAAACTCCACATTCGCAACGCAACGCAATAGCGCAACGAGAGTAATAATTAAATTCTCATTCGTGTGCGAAAAACAGTTTGAGGGCATTTGGAAGTCAAATTTCATTCACATGGAGCATATTGACAAATTATGCTGGCTTTTATATATAGCAGGGATTGCCGGTATTCCAAATAGTTGTCGATTACAGGGCCTATAAATAAAATAATATTATTGACATATCACTATCTAATATATTTAAAATAATTAATATAATAATAAGTATGTTCAATATTCGACATGAATAAATTATCTAGATTATTTCTCAACAAATACAAATATAATAAATAAGTATAGGTATAATAAACAGAATTTGTATATTTTCATTGGCTTGGAGAGAAACCGAAATATAATATTCTTTAAGCAGTCACACGAAAGATAGGACCAAATGAAAAAACATATTAAAAACATTTGCTATTATTACTTTTAATACCAAAAATATTTTGGACCAACAAAAGAGCCAAAAATTGTATTAAATCTTGAGTTTCTTTAAAGAAACAAACCAAGAAATCTGCCGTAGGAGGTAATTCACACCGTCACCGGGTCAGGATCAACAATTTCTGGCCAAAATTAAAATGAGTTAAATTTTTTCGACTTCAGGGAAACATATAAATAACATTATCTGACTGATAAGTGGGTATCAACCCTATTCTTTGAGGGGCCAGAGGCCATAATCCCTATACTTGCATATTTGAATTATCCAGCGCTAGACGCAAATATGTGTTTAAGTGAATACTTGTGATGTGGATTTTCAGTGTTTTATTGACATTGATATTGTTATTTTTTGAGTCTCAATTTATCGAAGCAGTCATGACGGATACAGAACAAGATGACGGCTATATTACAGACAGATTTTGTTTACTATTACTATGTGGTATGTGAGTTAGAGTCTGCAATCAGATCAGCGGTTTTAGCCTTTAAAATTAGGTAAATCTAATTTTATATTTCTCCTACATTTATTGACCCGTTTCGTCCGCGGTGATCTTGTGATCGCGGTGATCTTTTTCTGCGAATATTGCAAGGAGTCTGGCGAATGTTGCATGGGCTATAGCTTTATGACCTGTCCTGAAAATTGCAGCTACAATTAGCTGCAACTTCATACATAATATTTTTCTAATTTTGACATGTAAAGTGTTACCTCCCTCTGATCAAAACCCTTTGACGTTAGGAAGCGTCTTACTTTTCACAACCAGTTACAAAAAGTAAAATATTACGCAACTGGTTTTCTAATAGCTATTTATGTAACCAGTTGGGAAAAGTGCTATTTTAGCGCAAGTGCTATTTTACGCAAAAGGATGCGAGTTACACAAAATAGTGTTTCCCAACGTGTTTCATACAAGATTCTTTCTAATTTTCACCAATTTTATATATTATGAGACGAAAATTGAATTTTATACATTTAACGACATTACAGTAGGTTGTAACGGTGTGACCGCTCGTCTCTTTGCTAGACAAGCTATGAAAGTCACAAGCTGTCATAGTGTTACCTACTACACTTAGAACACCTACTGGATTGTTTTTAAACGTATAAAATCAGAGTATGCATCTCATAAAATATAAAATTGGTGAACACTAGAAAAAAATCTTGCATAAAACACGTCGGGAAACATTCTTTTGTGTAACTCGCATCCTTTTGCGGAACTCGCTAGCCCTCGTTCCGCAGAAATCTGCTCGTTACACAAAATAGTACTTTTCCCGACTGGTTACATAAATATCTAATTTTGAAAGCAATAATTGATGTTGAAATGCCGTATTCAATTTAACTAGTGAAGTCACTCACTAGTATCGATTGAAAAGTGTCATTTACGCTCGAAACAAATCACCCTTTATCTAAAAATGTATTTGCTACCCCATCCGCTCTCAACACTGTAAATGAAGGGGAACATCATTAAAAAAACAATAAATTGTATTTCCTTGCACTTTTTACATATTGGAATTATACTTAGAGAAGCGCAATGCAGTTATCCAGTTTCAACCCTCTGAAAATCCCCCTCACAATCATATTTCATCAAGAGGAATTTTTTCCGCAATTCGGTGGTCGAATTCTACGCGGATCCAAATTTTCAGAATTTTAACCATAATTTCCTCGATTTTCATCCCCTAAACACCACCCTATTTCAGCAAAGGGATATTTTTCACTATTTTTCCATTAGTTCTTTTTTAGAGATCTATACGAATACAGAACTTACACCCCCAGAAAACCACCCGAATATATTATTGGGATATTTTTAACAATTTTTCCTATAATAACGGGATTATTTTGGACCAGTTGACCATGACCATCAGTTTCATAGTTTTTACCGGAGATTATTGACTCTGGCCCATTTAAGAGAGGTATATTCGTGACACAGGTACATTCGTGATAAAAATATAAAAAAATGTCACAATCTTTTCTATTGCGCTAGGACTCCAAGTTTCTACCAGCATAGTTAGGAACCTTTAGACTAGATGGCGCGCTAACACAGAATTCAATATCGCCTTGCATTCGGTCTATACAAAACTGTAATGTGCCCTGTGTACTTGAAACACGCTGACAGTGCTGAAAACGCCAAATGATTTGATTATTCATTTGTACGAAAGGATTATAATATCAAGGTAGGCTTTTTAATATCCCATTTTATAGTAAACTAGAGGAGCTCCTTAATAAGACTGATGTGGCGCTCTTAGCCTCGGTGCGGAGTTTTATCTCGAGCGCCACTGTCTGTTTATAGTGCGGACAGACCACTTTTTCCTACAGGCAGTTCTGTAAGGGCAACGAATAACTTCTAGTGGGGAAGGTCGGTAATTCCAGGGGTCACGTGATGCACAGATAGGGCATTTATTCCCATCTTAAGAAGGACACAGCTTTATTTTCAGACTTGCATTTACATTAATCACACTGTTATATACACACACGCAACGCTTTTAAACCCACGTATCACGTATAAACCCACGTAACTCGCTATAGGCGAGTTACGTGATATGGGGTTTTAAAAGCGTTGCGTGCAGCAGGAGCGTACACGACTCATGAAGGAGGTTATACGGGAATACCAAATGTTATTGGGAAGCTAGTGGCTGATGCCGAACAATTGGTACTATTTTAGTAGACGGAGGAAGAAATAATTGCGAGTAATTTCTTTCGTATAGCGCAGCGGCAGGTCTCAACCTGTTCAGTCAGGATACTACTGAATCGTAGCGCGAGACTGAATCGGCGATCAGTGTGGATTGTGGCTAGCGAAGAGTGCTAACTGCTTATTTCAGCGCAGTGGAGCTGCTTCTATATGATTTCTGACGCATATTTCGCTTTCTACAGATGTCGCCTTCATGGGAGCTCGACGCACGTTAAGGCGACGTTACACGGCGTGGGGAGTGCCACGCCTGGAGTGAAAACTGTCGCGCCACACGCCGTATAATTGTGCTGGCGTGGCGTGGCGTGGCGTGGCGTGGCGTGGCGTGCTGGGTCCCGTCGATTGGCGGTAAACTGTGCACACTTCAAAGCCGCGCAGCGCGCGAAGTGGACTGGCATGCGTATACAGTTACACGGT
Source organism: Tetropium fuscum (assembly GCA_964058915.1). Taxonomy (NCBI): domain Eukaryota; kingdom Metazoa; phylum Arthropoda; class Insecta; order Coleoptera; family Cerambycidae; genus Tetropium; species Tetropium fuscum. Next base: position 26,351 of record CAXKVY010001719.1, read on the forward strand.
GCGGAGTCTTCGCCCGTAAATTTTAAAAATTAGTCAAATTCAGTAGATATTTAGCTAAACAAGTGACAACATGCCGTGGTCAAACGAAGCAATATCAGAATTTTTATGCCTATACGAGCAAGAACCAATAATTTGGAACCCGAAGCATAATGAGCACAAAGATAGAAATGCTGTACATGATTCCTGGATGCGAATAATTGCGAGTAATTTCTTTCGTATAGCGCAGCGGCAGGTCTCAACCTGTTCAGTCAGGATACTACTGAATCGTAGCGCGAGACTGAATCGGCGATCAGTGTGGATTGTGGCTAGCGAAGAGTGCTAACTGCTTATTTCAGCGCAGTGGAGCTGCTTCTATATGATTTCTGACGCATATTTCGCTTTCTACAGATGTCGCCTTCATGGGAGCTCGACGCACGTTAAGGCGACGTTACACGGCGTGGGGAGTGCCACGCCTGGAGTGAAAACTGTCGCGCCACACGCCGTATAATTGTGCTGGCGTGGCGTGGCGTGGCGTGGCGTGCTGGGTCCCGTCGATTGGCGGTAAACTGTGCACACTTCAAAGCCGCGCAGCGCGCGAAGTGGACTGGCATGCGTATACAGTTACACGGTGCGGAGTCTTCGCCCGTAAATTTTAAAAATTAGTCAAATTCAGTAGATATTTAGCTAAACAAGTGACAATGCCGTGGTCAAACGAAGCAATATCAGAATTTTTATGCCTATACGAGCAAGAACCAATAATTTGGAACCCGAAGCATAATGAGCACAAAGATAGAAATGCTGTACATGATTCCTGGATGCGAATCCAAAAAATTTTAGTATTACTTGCACAATCAGCGAATTAAAGAAGAAGAAAGAATAACTAATGTTAGAGTGTACAAATTTTTTAAATCCCACTGGCAGAAATTCCGAGATGATTTTATGAGAGAGCAGGCAGAGAAGCCGAACAGAACCAACTTCCATAGCATATTGAATCCGGTATTTATATCAAGTTCTTCTCGAACAAAAATTCTGAATGCTTTTAGAAAGTCCGGAATCTACCAGTTTGATAAAAATATCGTTCCTAAACAAGCGACGCGACGGCCCTATCTTTGTTCACTACTAGCAGGCAGAATAACAGAATAACGAAAGTGTCGACTTAGTGTAGAGTCTAATGTTCTAGAAGTATATACTGAAATTAGCAAAGTAGAAGAACAACAAGAAAGAGGGATTCCAGACCAAAGTGCTTAAATCTACAGGGTCAACCACCTCAAGAGCTTTCTGCATCAAATGCTACTCCATCGTTTTATATTCGATTTTATACCGAATATATTCGCTTTTATCGATTTTATACCGAAAAAATTGATATTATCAAAAGGTTGATTGAGGAAGCCGTTACTATATGGTAGTTCATTATTCACAGAAAGATAAGTAAAACACTACTAAGTTTTAAACCACTATATATTTACACACTTGTGACTGCAGTTGCGACTATTAAATAATTTTCAAATAATACATTATTTGATTCTTTGAAAATGACTCAGTAGTTGAAAATGATGCAGTCACAAGTGTGTAAAAATATCGTGGTGTATAACTTAGTAGTGTTTTACTCATCTTTCTGTGATATCAACTTAATTGTTTTTGCAATGATTTAAATTTTGTAATAGATGAACTTGGCCAGCCAGATCTATTTATTTTGATTTTGGAAAGGCTTTCGACCTAGCTATCAGACAACAAAAAGTTAAAATACACTTAGGAAAAAAACACTAGAACTTAACACCACAAATTTTGGAAAATAGCTCAAAATTTACACAAATATGTCTGCATATCATAGAAATCGAGGCTTACCTTCATTATTCTTGTTCCCTTTGCATGAGGGCGAGAAAAAATATTATTCAGCAAGAAATATCAAAGTAATAAATTCATAGACATTTGTCAACACATTCAAATTTGAATCCACAATTACATGAAGTAATTGTACGTAATGAAAATATTGGGCTCTTATTAGTCTTACGAAGTTCATTTATTTATACTCACCTTTGAGCAGACACTAATCCACTGAAACCTGAATTATGTGTTCTTTAGATCACTTTATACAATTTTAATCAACTCTGTCATTAATATTTACACCATAAGTTCATAAAATATACGTCTTTTAGATGAAACTGCACTTAAGTCCTTATTACAATGTTCGCCACTCAACACTAGCAATTTACGGCCCCGCCAGTGCCACAAAGACGCTAAGGAGGACAGCGGAAAATGGATACTCCAGTCGAAGTTGTCCGCCATGCTGCATTGCTGCAGGATGTTCTCCTGCAATGAAAACAGTTTTTATTAGGCTTATTTTCATAAAATACGACGCTAATGTTAAGAAATGCAAAAAATGCTCTGTTGAGAAGGCAATAACTTTTCATAATATGCGATCTTAACGCAGCAGGAATCCTTGTCTAAAGAGTTCCTGCTGGATATTTAACGGGGTACAAAACAATTTTATGGTATGGCCACCTTAAGCTAGTAAACCTTTGTGCAGAAAATGTGTAAAAAATTAATTTATGAGTACTACAAAATACTCTCGCGTGAAAAGTATTTATAGGGCCGTAACAGGGAGTGTAGCCATGGTGTACATAGTGTTTCGTGAAGGGAACATTATTCAAAGAATGGTATTGTGTGAAGGGACACTAGTCTTTTATTTATTGGATATTAAGTTTGGGCATACATAAATATTTTATAATTAAAATGATGTCGATATCTAGAAGTTGTATAGCGGGTATGTTAACTATTATATAACATTAGCACCTTTATATATAGTTAATTATAATTCAGGGCAAATAAATCTAAAATATTATTCATGTCTAGTAAGTTTGTAGCTTACTTATCAAGTTAATATCTACCTAATAGGAAGTAATAATAGTAATAGTAATAATGTCCATTTAGTGCACCATATTGTCATAGTTTGATGCTTGTTTAATGACACGAATCTGAGAGGATTTAGAACTTTGCTTCTGAGTAATACATACTAGTTTAGTCATATGATAGTTTGAAGTGGAAAGTTACCCTTTGCTCACAAAATAATTTATACACTTAAAGCTATCTACTAATATGGCACTGAGTCCCACTATCCCACTTCTGATGTAAGCTGGGAGACCTTTAGATGTAAATAACACGCTAACTTAGGAAAATATACGTATATTCGCTAAGTAGTCAACAACTTTGCAATATAGATATATAACCAACAAAACCTTTAATTCACGTTTAGCCCAGTCAAATGGTGAACAAGACCGACTAGAAGTGGAATGTCTGGGTGTAATTATTTGTATTGATTTATTTTATGTTTTTTGGTGTGCTGAACACGAATCCACGTGCTGAATACGAAAGTTGTCCCCAAAAATTTTCGCCACAAATAAATATGAAAATTCATAAAAAAAACATTAATAATAATGATTTTTAGTGATTTATGGCTTATAACTTGCAAACCAAGCTACTTACGCAAAAATGGCTTTGTAGTAAAATAAAGAGGAAAAAATTACTTATAATTATGTGTTGAATATTATTTTGTGCATCATATGGTTTGCACGAAAAAGAGTGTTAAAATATCGGGGAAATAAGTAATTTTTGGAAAATAATAAAAAATTCCCTTATTTATATTTTTTATTCATGTAGTTAAACATTATTGTATATGCTAACAAAATAGGCAAAATAGGCCAAATACTTGGCAACTAGAATAGATGTTAATGAAGAAAAGAAATAAAGGTGAAATTATCCATGCATAGTTAACCTTCAGGTAATTCAGGGAACTTCGGGTCATCCTATGCTTCTTCTTCAATTTCTGCAACTAGCATGTTATTGCAGCTGTTCTCGCAGTTCAGACACATATTGGAACAGTTAGGCCTGCTTTTTTACATCCACAATTGGTCTGACAAGTCTTTTGCCATAAATTATTTTTAAAACTGATTTTGGTGCTTGTGGCTGTAGCGTTGGTACTGGCAGCAGGCCACCTTTGGTTTTCTTCTAACCCTATTGCACAGGATCTTTTTCATTTCCAAGCTATTGTTGTACTTTGAAAGTATACTCTCAACGAATGTTGATGTTAACAGTTAACAATTGCCTGTTGATTCATTGATTTGCTCTGTCCTATGGAAGTGAGTAAAGCTATATACACTGTATTGTGATCAGACGGTGGAGCATTTATAAATGACAGACAATCAACGTAGGTTGTGTCAAAGGGAAGACCACTTGTGATTTGCTCCATAAAACCACTCCATCCTGGAATCTCAGGTACATCTTTTCATTTGCATAAAGCCAAATCAGGTGTGCCAAAGACGGTGTAGCGATATCAGGTGAAACCAATAGCTGTTTGAGATCCTTAATTTTGATACCCTTTAAGCCAAGAGAACTTCTTCCAAGCCAAGAGAAGAAGCTTGGTCATCATCACCAGCAACACATCACCAACTTGTCTTGGTTGAGCTGGCATCGTTTCCTTTAGTCGCACAATTCTTTGATTTGGAGCAATAGCATTTTTAGGGGTTATTAATTGTATTCCCCTCATTGCATGGAAGGTATTACTTCAAAAACTTTAAATTCATCTTCTACACACCAAGAAACTAAATAATTCACACCAAAACAATTACACCAAAACTTTCCACTTCGAGTTCTTTGTGTGCACCATTTGACTAAAGTTTCAAGCGCAAGTGGCTATTTTCCAAATATTACTGACTTTCTCCTTAGTTCCTCGTGAATAAACTATCCCTGAAACAATTTTCGTTCATATTTCTCTAATTTTTCTGCCACTTTCGTCGAATAAACTCAATTTTTTGAGGGAACTCTCATAATACTCCATGTATGAAGACCCAATTTTTGAGATTCATTTTCTCCCAAACGACGTACACTACTGTGCAATAAAATTTATTACAAGTCTTACTGGATATGTTTGTATTATTTTAGTTGCTTATGTTGTGTCTGGGCATCACCAACAACCACATGCCAAAATAACATATTAACTATACATATTTGGTTGGAAGCGTACCTATCTATTTTATTATCACAATTCTTGCGAGTGTTGAGCATTGATAAAAGAAAAAAATACAAAATATAATGCATTCAACATACTATACAACTACAAAATATTAAACAAGACAAAAATGAGAATTATTTCGAATATTTGGTCATGGTACAAGTTGTTTTATGTTACAAGTTCATTCAAACGGCGCGGCGTTACATTGAATGAACTAATTATATCACATCTTCATCTTGCGCCCACTCTTCCCATATGTCTTCAACAATTCTTCACAATTGTTCTGCATTGTGTACATGAAATTTCGCCTATAAATAATTTTGGTTATTCGACATGCACTTTCAATTGGGTTTAAATCGGGAGAATGAGCAGAACTTCAAAAAAGCAAAACTTCAATATTATTATTTTGAAACCACTGTCTAACAATATTTGGCGTATGAACCGGAGAATTATCCTGCTGATAAATAAAATTATTGTTTGGTTATAACTGTTCTACTGACAGCATCATTATGTTCTCTAATATCACAATACAGTAATTAGCATTAAAATGTCCGTCAAATGTATACCTAATCCGCATTCCATAATAGCTTATCCATCCCCTAACGTTAATATAAAATCTCCCAGATCGCTGGCTTAAGTATCTTTCACCATACCGATAATTCTGCGGCCTATAAACTCGAATATGAATATCATGGATCATGGGCAGACTGGAACATCTTTTCGTCAGTAAATACCACTCGTCACCAAAATTGCAACTCTCAATAAATGTAGTTCATAGCAAATAACACACGAGAATGTTTATTTTCTTCTGTGAGTAAGTGCTTCTTTGCAGCTACTCTACTTTCTAGATCGGAGGATTTTAGTCTTCTGCATGCTGTGGATCGGCAACCAGGAAAATGCGTAGCAAGCCTCGTTTGGCTGAAGAAACTCCTTAATAATTTAAGTAAATATATGATAAATTATTTTAGGTTTAGTTGTGGGTGGAATCCATAAAGAAAAAAGATGATTCGTACATTTGCTGGGGACGGGAATCCATTGCACCCATCCATTTTATAAACAATATCAATATTCCCACGGGATGCAGTAATTACTTGGAATTCATCATTATCGAGTGAGAGCCCGGCCGGAACAAGCTAAATATTGAATGCATTGTTTTATAGCAATAGCTAAGGAAGCAACATAAAAAGTGTGCCGACTATCTCATAAATCATTCAGCGAAGAAGAGTATGATATATTATAACTTAGGCAGTCAGTTTATATTATTATGCACCCCCGACATTAATCGTTTCAAATTTTCTACCCTCTCACCTCTATAATGGCATAATAAGCGAGTACGTGTCATTACTTTTAATTGACAGGAATTAATCATAGTTTTCTACCCGAGAAACAATAATAGATACTCATATAAAAAATGATGTAATCAAAAAATCAATATACATATATTATTACATCATTATATATAATTATTACATTATTTTATATACGATTTACACTGAAGTACGGCAAACATTGAATATTGCTATCAAAGAAATTATTAGCAATAAATAAATAAACATTTACATCCCATAAATATTGACAATTAAATGCTAACAAAAATATTGGCGAGCAGTTAAACGATTTATTTTACTTCATGTAATTGTGGATTTAAGTTTTTGATGTGTAGATAGATGAATTTATTAATTTCATATGTCAAAAGTGACTTGTTAAATTTATTTTCATTTAATAATTTTAAACCACGGTGATTTCAATCATTTTAATTCTGGGTGGTCTTTAAGTGCTATTGCCAACCTTTGCCAAGTGCAATTTGTTCATGAAAAAATTAAAAATTGGTTAAGAAGAAACAAACCCCTTTGATACGGCTACAACAGCTTGTCATGTTACGCAGTTTACTGCTTCCTTGTAGATAGCTAGATGCCCAAACAGAGCGATATAAGTAATTATGCAGCTGTTAAGCCTTGGTTATCTGACGGCAATTGACAAAGATGGAGATTCTGGTCTTAGCATTTTCTCCGACAACATTTTTTCAAGTCCTGCCACGATGGGTCACTTCGTATGTATTGACCAAGAAATTCGGTGTAGGACAATATACCAAGTCAGCTAATAGCAGCGGTCGCTTTTCTGTTAATATGTGGTCTCGGATAAGCGCCGCCAGTCCGGAGGTCTGCTGGCATATGAAAAAGACAAATTGGCGAACGTTATGGACATTTATAGTAATAATAATACTAATTATCTCTACCCCTCATTCTAACAGAAATGGTTAGCCCAGAAGTCAGAGACTTATGCGGGAGAGGGGGTGGCATATTATTATTTCACGAGCCGCATATGCGACCAGGATTGAGCTAGGTTGGTAAATACTAACCACCGTTCAGTGCAGGAATGAGGAAAACCTGAAAAAACTCATTAGTTAGATCTTGGGGATAAATTGCTGAACATTTATTTCGCACCAAAATATCTGCTGCAAAACATTATGTTTCCTTTGGTGCAGCAATTGTATCCAGATAATTTTACCTTCCAACAGGACAATTGGCCAAATCACAACTGCAGATTAGTGCAGGAATGGTTTTTGGACAGCAACATTCAAGTTTTGCCTTGGCCATCCAGAAGTCCTGATCTCAATCCAATCGAAAACGTTTGGGGACGAATGGTCGAGGAAATTCATGTCAGAAATTTTGGCGCACAAAACAGGGACTCACTTTTGTTCGCCGTTGAGTACGCTTTGGAAAATGTGGAGTTAGATTACTGTCGAACTTTGGCTCATTCTATGTCAAGACGATTGGAGAGAGTAATTGCTAGCAGTAGAGCAACAATTAAACATTGATTTTAAAATAAAGTGTTAATTGATGTTTGTATATTTTACACTTTAGCTATATTTAAAAAATAAGAATTATACCATGTTATGGCTTTATTCGAAAAAGGCCACAATTATATGATGCTAAAATAACAAAACTTATTTATAAGTCTTTTACTTTCAACTGCTTGTGAGTGCTACCTAGATAATCACTGTCATAACAGTAATTCAATTTGATGGCGTTTTAACTACAAATGATCATGTAATTAATTTTCATTATAATATCAAATATATTTTTAAATACCGACAAGTAAGTTTCCCGCGATATCTACCTACTCACTTATTTTTACATGCAATTTTTTTCCTAAATTTGTAATGTAGGAACCGTCCTTTCCCAGTCTAAATAAAAAAGCTCTATTATTATATCGCAAAAAAATTGAATTACTTACCCTCTTAAATTAATTTAATGTTTTTTATAAAATTTCTTAGCGGTAAGTTACGTCACCAGGGTTCGGTGAAGAAAGACAAATGGTTATGGCTTTTAGAGATTACAGATAGTCTACTTTTTACATAATTTCATTCTTGTTTTTATTTCCCTTTTCCGTATAAATTGTCAACTCAACGGCGAAAAGGGAAAGGGACACGAATTGCGCCTTCAGCATAGCGATCGAATGACTCACTTCACGGGGGCAAATATATATCTTGTATTATTTTGAATGGTTGCTTTCATTTCCAGAGTTGGGAAAGTTCACTTGTTAGATGGTTTTTGCCTCAACAAATTACGTATCAAACGAAGGCCTAAAACATTTCTTATGGCTATATTATATCTACGCAATATATTTTGCTCCTATATATTTAACGTAATGTAACCTGAC
>CAXKVY010001719.1:40000-77500 GCA_964058915.1 Tetropium fuscum
ATATTTTAATGTTTCCAAATCTACCAACACATTTAAATGTGTTTGTTTTAAACGTTTAACATTGCCCACGCTACTTCATAATAATCTATAAATTTTCTGTACTTTATCAAATCTCGAATTTTTATCTACTAACGACATAAATGTGTTTTTAAACTTGTACCATTTGTCGTATTATCCACTAAAATGAGGTAGAGTGAATTTTGTTAACACTAATTCAGGTGCCGCGTATTTCGGATTCCCATTAGCCCCTTAAAATGAGTGCCCTGCTCGCCATCTTTAGTCAGTTCAGATATTTTACTCTTAGCCTTTGCTATATTACTAAATAGTATTTTCATACACCTCACGCGTATGTAATTATAATTTTTCAGGTTTCAGTAACTCTATTTATAATTGCACATTGTTAAAATCATCAATTATTCGTTCGATGCTTTGCAGTCTAACTATCAATTCCTTAACTCGATCGTCAGTTATTTGTTCTAAAAAACATTTAGATCTCGTGACTTGTGCCTTTAATGTACCTCGTTTTGCAATTAAGATCTTTATTTCTGCCATGTTCCTGTATTTAAGGATTATTGTGGCCCCACCACAATAATTTACTTTTTACGTTAATATGATACCGATATATGCTAAAGAAAATCTCGTTTTTTCTCCAACAGTGCTCTCGCGTTTTGAGACATAAAACATTTAGTGAAAGGGGAAATAAAGAACTTCACCGCTCTCCTTTTCACCTATTCGTATACTTATACGTCTCTGCGTTTCTTGGGACCACCTTTGCTGTGGATACCTACTCGCTGTTTTTTGCTGAACTCGTTCGCCGTATGCCGGCCACTTCTTGTGAAATCCAAGATCTAAATAATTTTGTTTCTTTTCTATGATAACTGACACTTCGATATTTCAGTCGATTTACCATTTCCTCGAATTCTTGTGAAATCCAGGATCTAAATACCTAATTGTGTTTCGTTTCTATGATAAATGACACTTCGATATTTCAATCGATTTACCATTTTGTCGAATAGACCTGGGTTTATTTACATCTAAATTTATTACCATAAAATGATGGAAAATTTTACAGTTAAAATTTTAAGCTGAAAATTGACTCTAAATATGAAAGCGTGTATGAGCTACCGAGATTTAAAAAAAGCGTGAACATATTTTCGAAAAAATCAATTTTTGCAAAAAGTTTACAATATTTTCAAATTTTTTCAAAATCATCTTTTACAGTTAGTAGAGAGCTACACTTTCACCAAGTTTCGTGAAAAAATGATTTGTTGTCACGAAGATATGAACGTCTCAAAAAACCCGATTTTTCACGATTTTTTGAAAATAAATATATTATTTTTGAATTTTTTGACATCGGATTTCCACAGATCGATCCGTATTTAATAGTTCTACAACCCAATTTACCCAATTTACTATGGGACTTAGAGGTGCCAGTTGTTTGTATTTTGGTTTATTGAATGCTACGGATAATTTCAGATTTTTTACATATTTTTGTTTACTGTATCTCCACTTAAGGGTCCGAATCCGAAGGCAGACTGCACTAATAGTTCAATGTTTGGCTACTAGGGAGTACATTTTGCGTATCCCTGCCTAGCGCATATTTAACTTCGATTTTCAGGTTACCCGAGGGAAAGGCGACAAATCGAGCACTCTTAAAGCTCAGCAGGATGCCGACAAGAACTATAGTCTCACCGGTCACTGCTCGTTACTAACGCTCTCGACGTATGTCAGATTAGGCAATGAGTTACCATTCAGAAAATGTGACGGGGTTTGAGAAGCTATCCCTGCACATTGTGTGCCAATTCAAAGCAATGGTAAAATACCAGACTCCATCTCTTAAGAATGTACTTTGTCGGTCCTAGTGAGACACAAAGGCATCCGTTCCGTGTGCGCCTTCGAACTCCCTATGAAGGAGTTGGGGTGGTATGCTAGGCGTCCAGTAAAGTAATGTGGCATAAAATGGACCAACGGGCCAAAGTGCATATCATTGTCCCATCCCATCAATAACGCAATATCATTATTACGGGATCGGGCAGTGATCAAGTCACAATAAATCTGTCATTTGAGTTGGTTATATAAAGTTCATTTGTAGAATTGTGGTAGAGACAGGTATGAGAAATTTTAAGGAATTGTACAGTGTTTTATTGGTAGATTCGGGTACACTTCATGAAACTTACTACATGTAATGCCGATAATACATAAGTAATATTACTTCGTTTGAATAGTTATCGTCCATCGCTTCAAGAGGCATTTACACTTTTAAATGTATAAAACATGGATAAAAAAACGAGAGTGACATGACGTCATGCAATAATTAATCATGCACACTTACTTAACATCCGGATGGAGAATTTTTTTCTAGAAACTTTTACAAATAAATGCTGCAGTGAAACGATGAAAAAAAAGTCGCATAACCTCCCAAAAAAGTTTCCGGATTGAAACCAATTGGAATCGATTAGTTACGTTTTAGGGAATAAAAAACCTAAACAACACTTTTTATTTGTCCGAGTGGCAGGTCATTCGTTATTAACAATAAAATTTCAAGGTGAAAAAACGGCTTCTACTGAACTCTTTTGAATGTTTTGGGTCGCAAAATGATCGTTAATATCTACGCTTAAATATACTGTATTTTTAAATAAAGTCACTTTTCATTTTCATCCTGAAAATTTTCATTGAAATATAATGTTTTTTTTGCGTCCGCAGAAAAGGTGAAATACACATACACAGGTGGCGAAGAACTGATCTCCTAATTTCTTTTTTGATATATTAAAACAGTTTCAATAAGATTCATTTAATTGTTTTTCTACTTTTTTGAAAACTGCTTAATCTAAGACACATACGCGTATATTTATAGTTAAATAGGCACCTAAATTATTTATATTTCAATGAGTTTATTTTCTATGTATTAATATAGTCATATATAAATTGAAGAATTAAATAATTAATTATTTTAAAATTAAAAATTAATAGATTTGATGGATTCAAAATTACGATTAATGGATAAATGCATTTTCTAAACTTTCTGATAAAGAATTGGATGACTTGACAAATATTGTTAATTTACCTATACAAGAAGCATTGATTGCAGTAACTAGACTTTTGAGTACACCTGCATCTGAAAAATTTGATAGAAAAAAAGTTCTGGAAGTAAGAAGTATTATTTATCATAAGGTATAAATAGACGGAGAATAGGCGGCCGCTGAGGTACTACGATAATACCTCTGGCTGAAATTTTGAAAAGTGGTTGGGGGTACCATCAGGAAATCGCGTCCGCAAGGATTTTGCTCAAAGCCCCTGAAAAGGAAAAAAAAGGAATATGAAAAGTCGTCTGGGGGATTTCAGGGGGAGTACATTTCAGGGGGCAACGGAATTTTCGTCTGACGATATTAATTTATGCTTAGCCTTATGGTCTCTGTCGCAATATGTTAAAACGGCAGACGGACTAAGAAAATATATTTTTTAAATGATCGCTTTGGGGCGTCTGACACCTCTTTGGCAGCGACCTCGGCGTCTGATGATTTATATGCGTTATTTGTGACCTTCAAACAGGTAATGTGCAAATTTTCAGCCGGAGGTATGATCATTTTTTGAGCAATTTTTTTTCTAATTTTTGAGCCGTCTGACGTGTCATTTGCAGGGGTGCATAGGTTACTTTCAAGGGGACTCAGCACTGGCAGTTTTGTAGAATTTCATTTGTTCATGGAGCGGAAAGACACCTTGCAGTGATGAATTGAAGATGAAATTGATAATTCACTTTTTATTATATTCTATTACAAAACAGTATCTGTACTGTTTAACTAAAATATTTCTTTTGAAGTCATTTGCAAAAATTAGCTGATCAGTTACTCGCCACCTGTGTATTTCAACCATTCTCCACAAACAAGAAAAATAACGATAATTCGATGATAAATTTCAGGATGAAAATGAAAGTTGTTTTATTACAAAAAATAGTATGTTTAAGTATAAGTATCAACAATCGTTTTACGACCCAAAGCATTAAAAAAAGTTCAGTAGAAGCCGAGATATGCATTTTTGAAAATGTCGACGTTTGGCCATTTCCACATGAAACACACGAAACAAAAATGTTAATTTTTACCCATTATTTGAAAATATATTTTCAAATAGATTTTATATATTTTTTACTTGTTAATGATTGCATTGTTAATAATATTATTAATAACAAATTAAACGCCACTATGGTGAAATTTATTATTGTATTTCGCTCAAAAAATAAAAAAACAATTTGTTGCCAAATATTACGTTGTTTGGATATTTCGTTTGATATATCTAGCGTGTTTACACGAAGTCGTTTAAAATCTGATTACGAATACCATGAATGATAGCTACCAAAATTTTTGCTCTCCGGCGAAAATTGGCGATTTTCATTTTTCTACTGCAACTCTTACAGCAACTCTTACTGCAACTCTTACTGCAACTACGATGTGGTTATAGGGTAAAAAGCCAAAACTATCATAATGACCAAACTATCATAGTGGAGTGGATCAGGAGAGAAATATGGGTCGAAAACAAACAACTCAAATTTAAACTTTTTTACCCCCAATCTATCAAATAGGGTCCTCCCATAATTTTGGTATGGTTTGTGCAGACGGGCTCAAGGGGAGAGGGAGATCAATTACTAGAATGGGAATAATTTTTAATGCGGATCTCGGCGGATTTTGAGTGTTTTTTTATGCAATATATTTGTATATTTTATGACTTTGGTACATTGATACATGATTGTATGAATTTTTTTGTAATGTTGATCAAATAAAATATTGAAAAAAATATACAGTATATGTATATATGTAAATATATAATATGTAGTATGTGTAAAATTTCTGTAAAATTTAATATAATGTAAAATGGAAAATAGAAAGAAAATGTTTCGCCTTGATTTTGAGCTCGGCGCGAGCCCCCACCCCTCTACGTTCCTGTCCCCTGGATCTCCTTCTAATCATCCAATTTTGATCTAGATGGGCTATAATTAAATGCGGAAAAAAGAGCTGCCGATTGGTGAAAAAATTATTTCCCCCATCTCCTTTCTTCATACCGGAAACATCGTTTGAAAAAACAGGCAAATCGTTCTTTTGCACGCTAGGCGTTTCCTTGCAACAAAGAAATCCCTTATGCCATCGTATAGCTTGTGAGGAAACGAGGAAAACGCCGTTTGATTTTTTAAAACTTCTTCTTATTCCACCATAGACAAAATTTTTAAAGTAAAAATTTATTTCAAAATCAATAAATATTTTATAAAATTTAATATATAAATAAAAAAATAATTTATAAAATTTTAAATTTAATTTTCATAAGCAAGATACCTACTACTATTTTGAATCCTCCTTAACGACCATGGAGATTTCATGCTAAAGCATTTATGCTTTAGCATGAAATTAAAAATAATAAGTATTCTTTGATATATGGTAGAATCGAAAGTATTCACAAATATTGTAGACTGGCTCCCATATTCATTGCTCTAGAAGCAAAATTAAGCAAAGGAAAGTAAGTAAATATTCATATTCTATACTCTATTATTATATTTTGGACATATTAAGTATAATATCACTCCATTAATAATATCTCATATATAATAACTTATTATAATCATAACAATATATATATAGTTTTTCAAAGCTAATAAATATATATATATACACGATCCTATTTTTAATAAAAAACGTAAGGTATTTCCTGAGAAAATATGTTTAGTATAAAAATACATGTTTTACAAATGCGAGCAAATAGACGAAACAAGCATAAGACGGTTAATATGTTATTTCGTCGTAAAACAATAAAATTGTATCAATTCTCCGAACATCATTTTATTACATCTTCAAGCTATAAAATGGTTGAAAATCGGGATTTCTGGATATTACCGAGAATGTTATCCTGGATATTAAACCTTATCAATGATCAATTGATAACTTCAATTTCGTATATTTTAGAGAATGTATGCCACTCAAATTTTATTTTAGAGATTATGCAACTTTACAATAACAAGCTAATGCAGACAAAGACGTAGAATTCCACATTGTTCGTCTATGGCGGGCAACTCACGGCGCGCGGGCCATATTCTGAACGCGAATAGTATTTATTCGGACTACCGTTGAATATTTCCATTGCATACCGGGTGCCCAATTATATGTTCACCATTTTTAAACCTTTATTACTTTTGAACTAGTTGAGATAATGAAATACGGTTTGCACCAGTTTCTTCCAGCGCAATTTGGTGTCTTTTTTGGAGTATCTTTCTATTTTTTTCTCACCTCCGGTTTAACCGGAAATGGCATGCGCATATTTTCAATTAAAGTTTTAACAATAACAATGACAATTCAAATGACACAAAATGATCATTCCTCTTCTACAAGAAGAAAATGTTCCGCAACAGGAATTCCGAAAACTACTGTTCATACTGTTACGAAAAATGTTCTCAAATTTAATGCTTACAGAATTCAGATTCATGAAGAATTAAAGGAAAAAAGGTAGGTATTTTCTTGATAAGTTAATAATGTCAGACGAAACATTTCATTAAATGGCAAGGTGAATAAGCATTATGCCCAAACCCTAGTTTGGCCATAAGAAAATCCCACAAATTTCCGCCAGTATTTCAGGTCCTCTCCAAAAGTTACGGTTTGGTGTGCGGTAGCAATAAAAAAAGTTTAGTATCCTTTTTTTAACAATCCATTTGTCAGTGCCCCATCATATAAAATTTCTTTTATCCGCAACTTGAACAGGATAATTTGTTGAGGATAATTTATTTCTAAAAAGATGATGCTCTGCCTCATTATGCTATGATAAATTAGAAATTCCCCGAATGCCACCAAAGATAATTGATATAATAAATAATTTAATTTTTAGATTTAAAGGTTTTAAATAAAATCTCTAAAATAATGCAACAAAATCGTCTACTTGACATTTTTTAGTTCTATTGCTATATAATTTTGTGCACTTACAAATTACTTGGTCGCATTTAAAACCATATTTTTCCATGAGTCTCTTGTGGAATTAAACCGGTATTTCGCGGATCGCTGATATACATAGCTAATGTAGCTTAGACAACTTACCGTTTATACTTTTCTAAATTCACGTGTTTTCTACGTAGTGTCTGGAAGAACAGGTATATTAAAAAAATGTACCTGTTCTTTCAGGCACTACGTAGAAAACACTGAATTTAGAAAAGTATAACCGCAGAAAGCATTATCGCAGAACCTTGTATAGGTACACACCAAAGTTTGAATTCTACTGGCTGGATCTCGCGGCTTACTTTAAAATATTTGAAGTAGAGTATTATTATTTGAAATATTTGCTATTGAATGGAACGAGTATATTTACGTTACAATAACTAGATAAAAAAGATACTTTTCAGAACGATTTGAATACATCATAAAACATTTTTCGCAAAAAGATTTAAAATCAAAAAAGTTAAATAAAAAAAAGATTTAAAGCACATTTTTTTTTAATATCACCGATTTAATAATTATTAAGATTACCGTTTATATCATCGATATTGCTGCCATCTACTGAGGTATCCTGAAACTGATGAAGTTATAAAAATTATTATAGAATCCTTCCATATCTGCACTAATCAGCAGCATCTCTACATCTCATTTTAGACCTAGACCAACGAAGATAAAATATACGAAATTACAGAAGCGTAGGGATGGCGACTCGGTAATTGACCGGTCAAAAGTTGTCAATTGTCAGTCAATTTGATCTATGCCGATTTGGGAATATTTGAGCAAACCAATTCAATTATGACAAATTAACTACAATAAAATAATACATAGGTAGTTTATTGTAAACAAAATAAAATCTTTCCTAAAAGAACAAAATAAACAATACTTCTTTGAAAAGAAATCAAATACTATGTGAATTGCCATCCCTTCAAAAGCTAGAGTGCAGATGGAGATAGAGAACTCATTTTCAGATATGCTTAGGGTTCCAAGTCCTCCGGGGTCACGTCAGTGTCTCGTTCCTCTGGTCACTCATTCAAGATACTTTCTGCAGGCCCGTTGCTTTACTTTCTAATAACGGCGCCATTATATAAAACCGTTGGTATCGCTCGCCCCACGAATATTTTAGAGTTGATTCTTTTCCAAGAGGCATAAATCCGAGATAAGTAAGGAGCTCGTTCTCAGTAATCGATAGCTAACGCACCAGAGAATCATAAATTTTCCTTCATGCCAACATATTTACTTGTCACGTTGTATCCAGGCTATTTGGGAAATACCTATATCACTTGTTTCATAATAGCAATTCATGAAAATAGGAGACGTAGGTAGGAAATCCTTGGGAATATTTCTAAGTTATTACGTACCTATATGAACATTATATGGTGCTGGAAGAAAAACTTTATAACCGGATTTAGGCATGTCTTCTACTCATAGCGGGAAATATTGAATTGGCGATGTATTGGAGTAGATTTATTTGTCTCGGCGGAAAGGCAGTACTTTTACTTCTGATTTTTTTCTTTATCCAAAGCGGTAAAAGTGGTTTTCTGTCATGTTCAAAATTATTTAGTTGTTGAACATTTTTCACCGATTGTTTAAAATTCTGTTTTAATTTTATAATATTTTCTAATATAACTTAATTTCAATGAATATCGTAGTTGTCAAGTTTCGCTTGGTTATCATGGAAATGTTATATTTATTTATTTATTTTAAGTACATTTTAAGTTTATTTTAAGTTATTCAACACGTATACGCCCAATTACAAGAAAATAATAACGGGACAATGACGGACACAATAAAATACAGAATCTAATTAAATATATATAACAACAACAGATTCAGTACAAGAAATTCACTAGCCTGTAACTATCGGACATATTATAGTATAAGCGCAAGCACACACGCACCTATGACCAACGAAGAGACTATAGCGGAACGCCAACCAGCTAAGCGCCTGATCGGTCAAAACATAATATCATTATAACTAAATAATAAAGCGCCACAAAAATCTATTTTAAGCATAATTATAATAGACAAGTCACAATAATAATTATAGAGTATAGATCACTAATAAACTATGACTAGATTAAAAGATTAATTGCGAAAGCATCAGTGTAAAAATGGGGTTCGAAAGTTTTAGCTACGAACCAGAATCAAAATGTCGAGGCAACGACTCACACAAACTTTGCTAGTTCTAAGAACATCGTGACAGAAAAAAATTGAAAAGTAATACAATTGGAGATTCAGTAAAATTCAATAAATTTAATAGAATATTACAATACCATAAAATTCACTATTTAGAAGAAGTAACTTCATTGTACAAATAATCTTGCAAAGAAATTCATAATAGACCTAATTGGACCTCCTGGAAGACTAAAGAGTGCTCATGTCTAAAGTGATCCATCTAGTAAAATATAAATTAGTGTTCATAGAACTGGCGCCCATAAAACAGAGAAGGATTCAATAGGGAAGAAATAGTGTAAGTATCCTACAAGTAAATCAAATATTTCTCCATCATACTATTACTTTTACAATATCTCATTTTATACAAATTTAGCTAAATCAACGTAGAACTACAAATCATAAATTTCAAACATTCACCATACAACATAGACGACATAAATACAACATGCAAAACTGTTTTTAATTTAGTGATTGGTGCTACAAAATATATCAACCCTGTGTTTATATTACAATACTGCCAAATCATTTGATACGAAGGAGATGCCATTGGGGCATTGGTACGTGCAGTAAGAAGATTTAGAATGTTGTTACTCCGTTGTTGGTGCTCAGATTCTGGGAACTTTTATCTCGATATTATTTATAAGAAATTGTTAAGAAATATTGTTAAGAACTTTATATAAGAAAATAATTTGATTTGAACCACCTATGCTTGATGTATTGCTCTACTTCAACAACCAGCCATTCCGGTCTATTGATGTAAGCAGACTATTGTCCTATTGATATTCACTGTATATATGTAGATATGTCTACGACGAAGTATAAATGTAAGATACTAAACTGTTAAAACCATTAATGGTGAATTACTAATTTAATTCTGCGAATCACGTTGATTACCCCTGGAATTATTATTTCTCCATTGCAGTCAACCGAGACCACTATAATGCCGCCTGTGGGGAAAAGTGGCATCCTTGCATTCTAACCAAGCTGTAATCAATTGCAATGCGGTCCAAAAACTACATCACCTAGGCCCCATTAGGTCCCTTAACGTTTCCCCACTTCCTTCGCGGAGAAACGTTTCGCCTAGACTATCACCAACAGGTGATGATGTTACCTGTTCAAACATATCATCTTCTTGTTTATGTCCTCTACAGATGGGTGTTTCCTTTGCGACAGTGTTCAGTTTGGATTCCTAGTGCGAATCTTGTGTTAGCTTTAGAGCTTGCTAGATAATTCTTCGCTCGGATACCTCAAGAGATTTCTGGATCCGGCAGCTACTTGTTTGATCCCATAACTTCTTAAGTCTTTTGTGGGTGTTTTCCTTGATCATTTGTAATATAACTGCATTTGGTAATGTGCTGGAACGACCAGGAACAAAAAGGTTATTTGCCTTTCAGTTTGGTTGCCATCTTAGCCAATTTATCTATATTGCAATAGCACTACGAGTGTCCTTAAACAGAGACTGGCATCGAGGCAAACTCCGCATTGCCGAAGGGGCGTCACAGTATATTAAATTCTCATAGTGCAGAGCACAATTTTAGCTTGCGTATTATTTAAAAACCCATTAATTGCAATTACTTTCTAAGTGCTGGTGATACTAACTTCATTAATATTATAGCGTTATTTTACATTATTCCTCCTATCCATCTTTCATTAAATTTAATTGAAATATGAACTCATGGTTTTTATGATGACAGCGAAATCCTTTAAACCACTCGCACAATTAAAAGATACTAATATAGCAGCTCTTAATTTATTAATTGTACATATCATATTATAAGGACTCTTTGGTTTACCGAAATTAATTGCCTTTGCTAATATTTTATGATTTCAGTGGTGACACTAATTGCCTTGCAAACAGAAATTACCTAATTTGTACGAACGAATTAAGGCCGAGGTTATTAAATCCGTTGCAAAACGATATCAAATAACAGCGATTGGAAAACACAATAATTATGGAAATCATTAAGTATTTTACTATTTATCAGAAAGGAAATACTTTAGCCCAGAAATACTAAAACCGAAAAATAAATAATGTAAATCTAAAAATCGGTAGGAATATTCTACTTACTGTACTGAACAACATGCCAAAAGTCCTAAGCCGACTTCATGATGAAAAAAGGCATAGGCGGGTATTAGCCCAGGAGTTTTAGGTTTTAACCCGAAAGTAATTATTGTAAAGCTGGAAACTTGCATATGGCTTCTACTTGATGTGCTGAACAACATATCGAAAGTCCCCCACCCTCCTATGCTGGCTTCCTGGAATTAGGCGGTGTGAAAGTTCTGGAATTCTGGAGCAGCGTTCATATGTACTGTAGTAAAAAAAAGTAAAAAAAATCAACACTTTTTTTGGATGCGACGCGGACGATTTTATGTAGAAGATATCGGAAAAGCACTGAAGTAAATGTGGTTGAGCATAAAATAACTTTTTCATTGCTATATTTACTTTCCCTGTGCGACATATAGAATTGGAGATACGGCCGCTTGAACGCCAGCAGAAGCGACGAATTTAGTCCTATGAGTTCGAATTACGCGCCATACAGCTAAAAATACTTACAATACTTAATAGATTCCAACTGATGTGATGTTTGGGCCACCCGAAGAACAAAGTGCGACTTATACTTTTTCTATGTGTCAAGCTGCAAGAAGCTGGTGTATGTGTTAAACGAGCTGCTGCTGATGAAGATACTCTTATTGTGATTGCGTTGGACTGGTTGGACTGCGTTGGACTGGTGTTTGCTTCAGACTCAGATATTTTGGTTATGCTGAGAGCCCTTGCGAACGACGACAGGTCAATCAGTATGTTAACTCCAGGTTCAAGTACATCACCCGGAAATGTTTTTAAAATTCGGGAAATCCAAAAAAGATATTGGTATGAACAAATGCATTATCTTCTGGCACGGCTGTATCTCCGATTCTATAAGTCGTTCAGGAAAAGTAAATATATTAGTGGAAAGCTTATTTTATACCCATACTTAAGTCACTTCTGCGATATCTTCTACCTGAAGTCGTCCACATCGCATGCAAAAAAAAGGTGTTGATTTTTTTTACTTCCCGCGGTTTTGCGATTTTCTGTGTCATCGGTTGAGATATACCAACTAGTTTAAAAGATAGCCAATTCATTCTAGTTCCATTTGTTACCATCCTGAAAAACGTAAGCTAAATGGTTCTTACGCTACGCTTGTTCTAGTACATATGAACGCTTCTCTAAGAATCCAGGACAGGATTCCACACCCTGGAATTCCAGGAAGTCCACACAGGAGGGATAGGAACTTTTTAACTTGATGTTCAGCACATCAAGTAGAACACATGTAAATGTCCAGCTTTACAATAATTATTTCCGGGTTGAAACCTTAAACTCCTGGGCCTACCTACCTATGCCTTTTTTCAGCATAAAGCCGACATAGGACGGCTTAGGACTTTTGGTATGGTGTTCAGTACACTAAATAGAATATTTCTACCAATTTTCAGATTTACATTATTGTTTTCACGCTCAAACCTACTATGTATGGGCTACTTTCCATAATACTTACGTTCAGCTGACGATTGTTTGAAGAATAGGTATACTAAATAGAAATTAGATATGTATATTTATTTTTAATTTAATTTTTTATATACTAATATAAACAAAAAAAAATTCGTACAGTAAAACTCCTCCATAGCGGCAGCGGCCAACCAAAATATTGGAATACGTGGCCGTTATGGAGGGGTCATCGTTATTGAGAGGTGGGCATCATATATACATATAGTTTTGAAAGAAGAAATATATGAAAAAATTGAAAAGAAATAGTTTGCGTAGAAAATTTGTGTTTGCCTAACTAATTGAACAAGGAGTAACATTTTACAATACCATTTTACAATATCTTGTAGAAAAAAAACGAATATACGTACATATTATACATACTTACATATTTATAAATTGGGTAGGTATACATCTAATTAATGTACTTAAATTATGAAGTACATAATATGTAACTGTTAGAATGCAAATATGTATGTAAATAAATGTTTGATAAAATATGCGGCAATGGATGTTTGCTTTAAATTTTTCAGTTTATTTTTTAAAGCTTCAGATTCATTTCTAAACAAAAGTTGAGCAGCATCTGTGGCTAATTCATTGTTATTACGTATGAGAAATTTTGTATATCTCGTAATTTATCACAAACTTCTGTCATATTTGAGAGTGTGGTCTTTGGATCTTTAGATTCAATTTCACCGTCAGAGCTGTCGTCATTTTCCGTAACTCAACAACAATTTCTGGCACTTTCTGTAAGAATACCTCCATCGATAGAAGAAAACTCCCTCAAACTAAGTGGAAAGAGCTGCGCAAGAGGAATCTCATCTTCGTCAAAAGTGGAATCTGCTTGCAGTATATTTAGGTAACCTGCTTGGGCAATACATTTTTGAATTGTTATTGGTGAAAAATTTTTCCATACCGTAGTGATCCGAATTAATGCACTGACTAAATTTATACCTTTTTCCTAGTCTTCAAAAGGATTATCTTCTTCAATAAATGTCAGAAGTATTTTCATTAAAAAAAATTTATATGTAAACTTAAAATTCTGGATGATTCCCTGGTCCAACGGCTGACAATGAGAAGTCATGTTCGGGGGCAAAAAACTATTTTCACCCCAACATACGTAATTTCTCGGAACTATGAATATTGAAAGGTTCAATTTATTTATTGCTCCAGTCGTTATGGAGAAGTAATTTGTCCTCAAATAGACCGAAAAACATTTGGGTCGTATGACCGCGGTCGCTGTACGAATGTGGCCTTTATAAAGAGATACTAAATACAAGGAGTCCACTGATGAGTTCCGTGAAAATAAAATCTGGCTTATATTTAGGTGACTGTTAATAGAGGTTTTACGTATATAACTAAGAAACCATCAACGGTAACGAAAAATTCCTAAGGATATCCTTTGGAGCTTGGCCTTGTCGAACAGCCTGGTATAAGTCGAATACCAACAAAAATATATCTATACCTACTTTACTTAATTGTAATAAAGTCCCTAAATTAAAAAAAATACCTTAAACTTGTACCATTTCATTATTATTAGGGACGATATATATTTAACTAAATTACACCATGCAACTATCACACAAGTTTTAAAGACAATTTTATGTGCAATATATTTCCCATTAATATAGGACAGTTATATACGAAACGTATTATTATGTATATTTTCAGCATTACGGAAATCCGGCTTAAAGTGGAAACCAACAATAAAATTTACCGCGATTGCTGTGCCAACACAGCTAAACACGAAACAAATAAATTAGTTGGTATACATTTTAGATACAACAAAGTTAGTACAACACGCAACCCGGTATAATAATTGAATTTATCACTGATGCAGCACCCTATATGTTTATCTAGCAAAACATAGAGGGTTGCCTGATAGAACAGTTTGCATGATTAGTGTCAATAAGCAAAACACGATTTACAAACCGGCGAAGCTTGGCATTGATTACAGTTTCCAATCACTTGTCTAGAACGTTTGCTATTGAATAAGTAATGGCACTGAAAAGATAATGATTTTAAAATGTCTGGATCGATTTTATCTTGTCTTTATAAATTGGAAAGGATGTCTGTTTAAATGTTCAAGGTCGACATCCATAGCGTCATAGTGCGTGCCTGTCTGCTTAGTTTGAAAGTTTGGCCCATATATTGTATTTTGACTCGTGTGTTCTGAAAGTGTTTTATTTCATTTCCTGTATTTATATTATAGCCTTCGTAATTTCAAATGTTCCAAGTATTGTAATTTCTGTAATGCGAAAAAATGAATTATTAAAATATTAAAAAAATTAATAATAATTATTAAAATTATTAAAATATTAGTAATACTAGTACCTAACTGTAATCTGTAATTAATAGAGCTGGCCTTTACTTGATGAAAATCCGATTTAATTAATAAAAAAATGTATTATATGATTTTGACAATACTTTATTTTTATCCATGTCTATTATTTCGCTATTACAATATAGAATATAATGTAATAGAATGGAATATAATAGAATTCATCGAGTGGTCGCATACAGAAAGGTTGTATATTTATGGTCATAATGTATGAATGGAACCAAAAGATTACCCCTTGCCTTGTATTATATTGATGCATGTCAGAGTATAAACCTTACGATGACCAGGTGGGGTCAGTTTTTAACCCCAAGCGTATTTTATTCCTAATTTTTTTCTGAATTTTCATTTTACAGTGTTACGTCCGCTTTTGTTAATTGACAACTTGGATATTCAGAGGACTGTAGGTGAATTTTCTGCATGAGTAAGTTTTTAATAAATTGTAAGTGTTTACAAGCTCGAATGGGATATTGTGAACAGCGACTACTCACTCCCTATAACATTGATGATTAGATTGCAGGGCATGTATATTACGAGTTTCATTGCCGCACATTTATGTTGTGGTATTGTGGTATTTTGATCGTTTTCATAAAATATTATTGCCACTTGTCCTTATGCTTTCGTTTCTATTGTTTTCTGTGGGCGCGCTTAGGCTAAGAGTGAAAAAATGTATTGCAGGTGACCTGTTTTCAGGATATCGTCTTCGCCATAATAAGCGAGGTCATTTTGCTCTTTATTTTCTTGTCGACCGTCATAAGGCTACGTTATATTTTAAAATTTATAAAAGTGTTTCTTTATTAAAAGTGCATAGTTACTTGCAGATACATGGGATTTTTAAGGGAATCACTGTCATGTATTGTTGTGGTCTGGTGATCAACACATAGTCGACTACGTCGTATTAAACAATTTAAAAATTGAGGTAAGCGTTAATTCCTAGTGTTGATTAAGGTACATATTACTAGGACACTTTCTGAAGCCGTTTTACATCAATTAAGTAAGTTTTATAAGTAGTTTTGATCATTTAACCTCATTTTTTTAACCTCTAAAGACCCAAACTTATCAGTCTGTCTGTTCTTACGTCGAGTGTAAGTCACTCCTACTTGTAACTTCACCTGCACCTGATCACCGGCACCTGGTCACCTATACCTAGACACCAGGATACCATAGATACTCGGCCGCTCTACTTAGATACGGTCATCGACACTTGCACTTCCACGGTTCAGTTAACCTGAACCCCTTGGTTGTTCAGTAACTTTCTTTCTACCTGATACATTCGTTGGACCTACCTCTACTGGTGTGAAATCCATCGGCTACTCCACGTAGATTTGGATACTGGAGGACCCATCTCACTAGAAGACTTACTTGACATTTTACAGAAAAGCTTAGTCTAAGTGTACATTAAAGGGCTACACCCTCTTTTAATAATTTTTTGTATTACTAGTGTGTGCCCTTATCAGTTCGAGCCTTTGGCTAATGTTTAAAATTTAATATGACTTGCCTTTAATTAAATTATTTTCATAGTCTACGAATACCGGAAAGCTGCCGCTACTTTGATTGTATATATAGGTATATTTAGTTTTGTAGGCTAAATTTAACCCACGCTACTTAGGTAGTATGTTTATGTAGGCATAGTCGTATTTATATATATATATATTCTTTTTTTAAATATTATTTGTGAGGGTAAAAGTGCACGATGAGTCGACACAGGTAGTAAGTAGATGTATATAATGTTTTATTTTACAAAAGTTATGCGTTTCCGGGTATAATACCATATTTGGGGATGTTTTTGATAATTTTTGGGATTTCTTTCTAAATTATTGTTCATATGGATATACAATTTCATTCATAGGCAATTCAATTTATATGCAATTTAATTTATCTTCAGTTTAACTAACAGAACTAACTAACTTCAGTCTAACTTTGGACGACTTAATTGTAACTACAATTTTAGTTTTTAATATATTTGGACTTATATGCAATTTGAGTTGCATGCAATTGTAATTCCAATTTAACTGTTATGTAGATTACAATTAAACAGTGGAAATAAACTTAGAAATTGGTATACTTTTTTTATTTTTCTTTCACCAAAATTGCAGAAAATGCCGAGAGTAGGTTCGATACCCAGTATAGTTTGGAATCATCTGACTTTGTTGCGCAACGTTCAGTGGCGTCCAGAGGTAATTAGTAACTTCGGTATCCACCGAACTTACTACTGTTATTTAATTTTTCTTATAAAGCTGAGCTAGCTTAGGCAAACTTTCATTGCTCACTTTTACCGCTGTTGAATATACTCTGGAGGGTAATAACAGACTCGGGTGTTTTTTTAGCTGAGTTTTTTACGTTTTTTCGATGTGTCGGAAGATGATGACGTGTTATTGGAAGACGACGCTTCACAAACAAGTAGTTTTTCTGGTGAAAAAAGTGACAGTAATGTTTCATCTGACGAGGAGACTCATAATTCTTCAAGAACTATTTCAACTAAAGACGGTACACTGTGGCCAAAAACTAAACTAGCTGTCAGAAGACGCCCTGAAGGAATATATTCAATAAAAAACCTGGTCTTACAAGTAATAGTGCGAATATTACGACACCCACAGAAACACTCGACTTATTTAAAAATTACAAAGTTTTGGGCATAATTATTGAAGAAACAAATCTCAGTTATCTCGGCTAAAGGTGATGAATGCTATAATATAAGTCGCGTATAATTGAAGGCATTTATATAGGTTTGTTGATTATCGCCGGTTCAGCCAAAGCGTGTCAAGAACCTATTCTACAACTATAGTCACACAAATCCTGCACTGCAACGTTTAATATGTCCCGTACTAGAATGAAAGATATTCTTAGGCTTATAAGATTTGACAATGTCAAGACACGCTCAGTCCGACGCGAAACAAGGACAGGTATGGCATAAAAATATGGATATTATGCGATGTAACAAATACCTCTTGTTGGAACATGCAAGCCTATCAGGGAACGGTAAACAATGTACCAGAAAAAGAACAAGGCAAAATAAGTAGTGCTCGATTTGATAAACGGTTTAGGGACAGGTTATGGTGTTACCATTGATAACTTTTTCACATCACTTGCTCTTGAAAACTAAGTACTGAAACACGGAAAAACACTAACTGGAACTACAAGACAAACTCGAAAAGAGGTCCCTCAAGAGTTTCGTGCACAGAGGAATCGTAAATAATATAACTGAAGCAATATATACTCAAGACGCCATGATGATTTCGTATCTTCCAAAGAAAAATGTGTTGTCTTATATATTATACACTCAGCATTTTGACTTGAATTTATCAGATAAAGCAACCGATTTCAAACCCCAAATGATACTAGTGCAGAGGAGCTGTAGATTCTTTGGATGGTACTATAGGAGAATTTAACTATTCCCGTAATACAAAGCGTTGACCATTGGTTTAATTTTTTCATAATAAGATGGTCAATTTGCAGCAGTTAACTCATTTTATTCTGTTTACAACAAACTACGAAAATTATGACCGAGGATATTCAGAATGCGTTTCTTCTTACAATAACTAGGAATGGAGCTAGTAAATCCGTTAATAGCTGGACGCCCTCTAGGTCGGTTACTCCAATATATAAAAAATGCTGTTAGTGTGATTATGTTTTTAGAAAAATATAATATTTATTTGCGTCAAGCAACAATGAATGAAACTCCGAAAGAAGAAACTCTGCCCAAGAATTTTCCCCGTGTCGCGTAATTACGGGAGGTGGCCCGGCCGCGACGGAGACAGTAAATGCAACAATACATACAGACAATTAGTTTGAATAGTGCTTTAAATGTGATTGGTGCTACACGAAGTTGCGAACTATACCTAGATAAATCGGATAAAATTTAGTGATTTATCAATTATATCTTGCTAATGAAAACTGGTAAATATGAAATTCTGACATAGTAACTCTTCAGTATAAGCTTCAATATAAGAAATGATGCCATTGTTAGGCCCCCTGTGATGGCATGGTTGCCTACGCTCAGGGGTAAATCCAAATTTTCGCTGACTTTGTAGCTATTATTTTTGGTACATATGCGGCATTTGGCATATTTCAGACCACAAGCAAGTTTCCAGGCTTCACGGTCCTTTTTTTTGAAAATGACGGCGGGGAAAATGAAAAAAAATTGTTTTTTTCGTAAAAGTTTATTTATTCGACAATTTCTATGCTTGTAATGTGCCAAAAATGCAAGGTGGAGTCCATTTGTCCATGTTATCGTCCGGACTAATTGGAATGTATGTTGGCATCTGAGATAAACGGCCAGTAAAATAATAATATGTTACTCAGATTTTAGGTACGGTACTCAAAAAGGACTAAATTTTACTCAGAAATGAGTTAAAAAATCACTTTTGGAGTTGGACGTTTTTCATTATGTTTTTTCCCGTGCCTATACATTGTACATTAATTCATTTGTTATTAATAATGCTACATTTTCTTTCTTTTAGTGTAAATATTGCCAAAGTAGATGCTCATTTCAGAAAACAGAGACGGTGGAAAACTGATTTTAAATTGTGAGTATAAAAGTCTTGTTATGCTACTTGGACAAACAAATAATGTTCTTTATATCTCTCTAGAAAAAAATACCAGAAACGCTTATTAACCCTAGAAACGAATTTACTGACACAGGTGTCGATGCAGACGACAATTCACATACAGACCAAGCTCATCAAAGGTAACGCGATCAATGTCAACCAAATGTGTTAAAAATAAATGTGTATTTTGTGAACGTGAAGAAACTGGTTTTTAGAGATTACATTTTATCCAGACTGAAATGGCTGGCTTGGTATACTAATTGGTATACTAATTAATGTTACTAACATTTTAAGAAAAACAACGATCTTGAATATGCCTTCACTTGAACGTGTTTATAAGAAAATTTTACAAAGGAATGATTTACCAGAGGACTTGATTATGTCTCTCAAAGCTTTTAAAGAAAATGATAATAGAAGAGCTATTTGATTTGGACTTTGGAGTTTACACAAGCCAGAAGAAAAAACGAATATCAAATGATGGCATTGAAGATTACGAAAGACACTGCGTTTAGATATTATGCTGAAATGCAAGCAAAAAAGACGATATGCAATGTTTGTGGTACGCTGTAAAAATTATATGAAAAGTAGTTAATTCGCCCAAAAAATGGAGGTTCACAGAGAGTTTTGGTAATGTTTCTTTTAAAGATATTATTCCTGATGTTTACTAAGAAGGCAGGCTTCAGGGGAAAATTTTCCAACGTTATTGTATTGCTAAACAAACTCTTAAATCTGAATTTAATCTCGTATATTTATGGTTGGATAATAAATAATCAATGCGAGTTTATTCCAGAATATGATAAATTTTTATGTATTCCAGATGATTTATGGGAACTAACGTCATGTTCCTGTAAAAAGGGACGTTGTAGACCTCCTTGCAAATGTGCTTAAAATCAACTAACATGTCAGGAAATATGTCTTTGCGGTGGGATAGAAGAAAATTGTGAAAACGTTTAAAATTAGGTAGTAGGAACAATTAGGTAGTAGAAACTGACAAAGATATGTCACATGAAGAACATGAATTTTGAAATTTCCATTATTTTAAGCAATTAACGATATGAACTATATTATTTCTAAAATAATTATTCTGAATGCTGAATGTACGCCACTGGCTCATATGTATAATGTTAAATAATGTTTTTCCGCAACCCTCGTAGCTTATTTTTCTTACGTTTTGTAATTTATATTTAGTGAAAAGCCTATAAAACTAAAAAGATATTATTTTTAGTTCTATACCCCCCACGGACGCCCCTGCACTAAATTTGGATGTGTTAACAGTATTCTTGACGGTATTTTATAGACATTTTTTTATACTGTACACTTTAATCATTTAAAGGCCAACGGCACTCGATTTTTTTGCATACGCATCATGTGAGGGTGCGTATAAAAAAGTGCCAAATTCAGACGATGCATCAGAAATGGCAAATAAGATTTCCCGACAAGAAAACTTGTGACACTAAATAGGTGTTGCAGGCAATGTCACAGAGGCCGGCTGCTCGTCTTTACGGAGGCGGTCGTGAGTTCGGAATTCGTATTTAAAATAAACTCCGGACAACTTAATTCTTCTCTGCGCATAAGTAAACCAGCCCAGGCGCCATCCGATTTTAGTGAAATCGGCAAAACTAAATTGATAAATGAATAGGTACACAGCTGGCAAGATATGTGGCAGGTGCAAATAAAACACACTGTATCCGAATTCAAGTATAATAATATATAAATGTAAAAATATGTAAATGGGTATGTAAATATATGAATAAAGGTATTTGTAAATATAAATATGTATAAACACAAATAACGGTAAATGTAACACGGACAAATAATGTGTCACAGCACTGTGTGACACAGCGAAATCACAATTTGGAACAACCAAGACAGTGTGTGAATATCTGTGATGACAGATGAGTCTGACACTAATGTTAACCTACAAGTGCCTAAAAGTCGCGCTCTTTTGCCATGTACAACAGAGACAAGTTGAAATCTAATATAAATGGTGGTACTTGTAATAATGAAACCTACAATACTAATACAATATACTACCTAGGAAAGTAGGTAGTGATCAGGCCACCGATCGACAAATGACCAAATAAAGAAGCTAAAGGCACACCATCTAAATTGTAGTTTTTACAGGTATAATGCCCTTATGAACAGCTGTCCCTAAGTTTACAAAATCAAAAAATTATGAAATAATCACAAACGCAAAGCTTACGGTAAGAGGTATGACTAAAATTACAAGGATTTTATCACCATCCATACACTTTGTCCTGGAAGTGTCGTGACCATAACGTGAGACAAAGGTGTCCTCCACAACGCTATCATAAATAAAGAAAGTGGTACTCACAGTTGGGGCTAAGTACACAAACCGTCTTTGACTGCTCTCGGATATCACTCCAGAGAATACTGCTAGCGAACCAATGTCCAACTTTGAGGGGCTCCGATACACTCTGTGAAGGGTAAAGGTGGCTTACAGGCTTCTCTGACCCACCGCAGCTCTCTTCAGATCTAACTAAAGGCTGCGCCTCATGGACCTCAAACTTTATAACAAGCTGCTCGAAATAGCAAAAATAGAGGAAACCAGTGGTTGAGTCCACCGTACAATGCTCGCTGCTTTTGTCAAGTGTTACTAGAGTCAATATTGGCGTGCAGAAAGTAAGGACAAACGGGAGAGAACAGTAAGAGACGAGAGGCCTGAAAATGTTCCGTTTTTCAGTCTCACATATGAAATTTATATCAAAACAAAGAGGAGATGTTAGTTGTTACATACCTTAGCTCTTATTAGGCCTCCTTACACTTTGAACCAGGATAATGTAGAAAATAGCTGTTAAAATTCACTATCCTGTCATGGCTTCCAATTATACACAAAAAAGGACTTCTTTTTTGTCTCCTTGATAAAACTGATCTGATTAGCCAAATTGAAATAATTAAAATTACTAGATTTGAATTTGAATGTAAAATGTTATTTCTTACTTCAAGCAGTTGTTAATAAAGTAAATTCTCAAACAACCCTCTCTCTTATTTATTGTTATAATTTGTGTACTTAGTCTGTCTGTGTGGATAAATACCACTCCTTAAATTAATAGCTGTAAAAAATGCTGAAACCAAATACAGTGGCCCTGAGGGCATTTACCGGCGTGACAAAGGCAATTAATATATATAGGTAAGTGCATACAGGGTGCTGAAATTATGACTGTTACAAACTCATTTGGTATTCAACTACCAATATCCGATAGAATATTTCACGGGGGGAAATGGACTGTATACTTTTAAGGAGGTATTAGATATCATTGGGGATTAGGAAACAATATTTGGTCTAAACGATCCTATAGGATCGTATTTCAAAAAACACCGTAACGAAAAACATGCTTAAAGGAAGAGGATAATAATGTCAAGTCGGGCATTCCAAAATCAAATAATAGTCGAGAGCGCCTCTAAGTTTGTATAGAAGTTGGGGTCCTAACATCAAATCCGTTTTGTCCAACGGGAGAAAAAGCCCTTATAGGGAAAGAGGAAGGCAAGTAAGTGCTGCTTTTCCTATTTCGTATAAATATTCCAAGTAATACAAGTGAACACATAAAGAATGTATTGCATTATTTCACATTTTTATATTGGAATATTTGTATGTATTGCAGAAATCACCTATATCTTATATTAGTCTTGGAGATCTAGTAAAACATCCCAAGCGACATGTGAGTTATTATTAATGCTTTAAACTTTTCTCAAGAAACACATACTGATGTAAAATAAAAAAATGTTGTTTTACACACCTTTATTTAACCGCTTATTACGTGTTGAAAAGAGCATAATTTTTAGTACTGCAAATATTTCTGGGCACGTGTATATGGGAGCCGTCTTTAAGAAAACGTTCGTGACATGCGACATGCTTTATCTGCCGAGTCAGCAAGGTGAATGGCTGCAAAAACGAAAATTTTGTTTGTATTTCAAACAGCGCCACCTAGCTTCCGCGGCAACAATGAAAATATTAATTATACACAATTATTATATAGAATATAACAAATTATATTCTAGCAATGATGAAGTAAACAATGCTCTTTCCATTGAAACCAAATTCGTTTGATTCTGATAAGCCAAACCGGGGTAATCGCCATTTTTCTTTATCAAATGATTACATTTACCCCACCACTTAATTTTCAGAGCTATGAAAAACATTTTAAGGCCAAAGGTGTTGACTATTACCAAGAAAATATTTCCATTATGCCTCATCGTAGAAAATTAAGGAGATATTTCATTTTTCTAATTTAATTTTAGTGTAACGGCTTCTAGCGGTGATAAATGCTGAAATCATTTTCAGCGATTTATCTGGTCCACTTTTGTTATAGATTTTTTTAACCACCGTTCTGTCATACAGTTCCTCAGATATGACCGGAGTGTTCTGCTAATGATTAACCCGGTTCACTGTTTCTTTTTCCGGAATGATTGACTGAAAGACAAATTGCGTTTAACTTCTCCATTTATATGCCTACCTATATCATTATTGAAATTAAGTTTATTAAAAAAATTATGTTGTTATTGTTATATCACGTAGTTGAATATATCTACTTGATTAGGTATCTAGTTAAAATCCTTATTAATAGATAATTATGCAAATATTCAGTACAATTCACGGAATACATCATAACTAATTTATATATCTAAAGGCACGCATCAATGAATTTCAAAACAATTTACAGAACCGCATTTGTCATGCTGGACGTTATCCAAGCTCCGGGCATATAGTGCGACTGCAGGAAGTTTGCATTGCAAAAGTTTATGTTTCAGTCCGATGGGGTGAAAACCAGGCGCATCTCATGATTATTTTTATATGCCCCTGGGGAACAGTGGCTTGAATTAACATATCATGCATGCAGTTGTAAAAGAACCGTGAAATTATAAAATTTGAATAACAAAATATTTGAATACACTACCGATTGAAATTAAAGAAGCAGAAAATATATCGTTATAATGCCGAGGGGCACAATTTTAACTAGATGAACCACCTACTTGAAAAGAGTCTACTGCCCTAAAAAAAATTGATGATAATAAAATATATTAAGGATTTTCAAGTAGTAAATAGCTAGAAAATGGTAGTAGGTATATATTAAATAAGAATTAGGAATGTAAAATGTATGCATGGCACAGACATATAGTATAGAAAATGGTAAATGGCATATATTTTATTATAAAAAGAAATCAAGAGATCAGGAAAACAAAAGGGGAAACCAAGCAAGAAAATAATAATTCAGACAGGAAAGCGGATGCCGGGGAGAAAATAAGAAAAGGAGATTACATATAGAAATTTAGAAGCAGATTGCAGATAGAAATAAGGGGAGAAGAGGATTATAAGGATTGTTGAGTTGCAGAGAAACCAGATAGACGGGATGTGCTGAAAAATAATAACAATTAGCCGGATAAGAGCAAAGTTGTGAAAATAAAAGCGTAAAGAAGCAACGTTAGACAAATTTAATGTAAATTATCATATCATTCGAATATAAGTCATGACTATAAAATGAGATATCAAAACTTTTGAACAATTACCTAAATTATCAACTGCTTACCTTCATAAAATGTCTAAATAGAGCTCATAGATATAAGTTTTTTAGTGAAACCAATTCGGTCTTAATCAAAATTTTCCTACGTTGGTTATAGGATAAAAAAGAAAATTCCTCTTACAAAGCGATATCTCAGTCATATGAGATCTAAAATAATAAAAAAACAGCTGTTAAGAAAATATAGTTTCATTTAAAAATATTCAACATAATAATATAACTACTAAACTAGAAAGAAATTATTGCAGTATTTTGTTAAAAAAAAAGTGACAAATCAGTCAAATGAATTTTTTACAAGTTTTTATAAAAATTTAAATAGTATATCGTAAATACCTACGCATCGCTTTGTCTCTATTAGGGACATAAATCCCTTCTTTTTTGCATGACTTATTCCCACTTTCTTTAAAATTGCCCGGAATATCTACTTCGCGTCTTGAATTTATTACTACTCGATCAAAATCTTTTTGTTCGATATAAGTTTTATAGAAGAGAATATTGGGATTGTCCCCAATTAACATAATTACTTTTATATCGGATAATTTCACATTTTTAGGGATATGCAGATCTATACATAAAGTTTTAAGGTCAGAAATGTTATTAAAACTTACTTCATGTACTTTATAGGGAGTTCCAGTCTTTTTAGCTTGTCGAACTATTTTGGTCCGTTGTACCTACTTAATTTCATTTCTCTGAATATTTTAGTTTGTATTTGTTTCCAAAATGCCTCTCCACTATTTCGCAACTTCTTTGCATTGGTCATGCTGAAGAAAGTTTAAGTTTTTTCCTATCAACTTTTTCTTTACGTGGAGGATCTTTAACCTTTCTCCTTTTGCCTATAATTTATATTGGTATCTCAGCTCGCATTTCAGTGTTATTTGGTGCATTATAAGGTGAATCTTGCACACTGTAATCTGACATCACTTTCAGAATGTGAACTGCTACTAATCTCATCTGAAGAGAAGTCACGGCTTGATGATGATGATAACGATGTATCTCCTTCAATCTATGTTTGAATTGATTATTTTTTTAAAAACATAATAAATATTTATTTATTCCTGTATTTTCTATTACGATATAATATGTACCATAACATTTCTTACCTGTTAATCTTGCTTCTAAACTCTTAACGACTTTATTTCCACTTGAACATTCCATATTACAAGTTTGGTTATTCGCTTCAATCACTCCATGATTTGCTTTCGTGTAAACTTTAATTTAGTTTCTCTCGTTGTGCAGATTTTGTTTCTGCACAGTGGCCAGAAGTTTCGTCATTATTGCTGTTTTGGATAGATACTTTCTAATTTCTTAGGATTGCCAGAAATGTGATTTATACGGCTATGATTTGACAAAAATTATAAGTAAAAATATGACAAAATAATTTTAGAGAATAGTGTTACATTCCAAAAAAATATCGCTAGAGATCAACTTCAAAATAAGATGTCAAACAAAAATAAAATCTGATAACCAAAAATAAATCTATAGAAAAAAATTTACCTATGGATGAAAAAATTAACGGAATTACTACTTATACTTGAACAGTTTTGATATTACATTCATAAGATTAATAATTAATAAACACTAGCGGCCAAGGGACCCAGGCAG
This sequence comes from Tetropium fuscum, assembly GCA_964058915.1. NCBI lineage: Eukaryota > Metazoa > Arthropoda > Insecta > Coleoptera > Cerambycidae > Tetropium > Tetropium fuscum. The sequence continues at coordinate 66,673 of CAXKVY010001719.1, forward strand.
CCTTCACGATCGGGAATTATGCAGTGAATGCTGTCAGGCATTCTTTTTTATTTAAAAAATTATAAATAAGAAACAATTCAAATAATAAATTCATTATTCAAATTCATCAGTTTCCTCTTTTAAATGTGTATACTGCTGAATGTATATTCTTAAAACGCGGCCGCTCATTAGCTATATCTCTTATTTAGTGATTTATTTTATTTAATTTTTGCTATCATAATTCACAATGGGAACCTACTCATGTTGTATATACTACAAATTCGATTAAACAATTCGAATTTTTATAAGTTTATCCTAAATAAATTCGATTATAAATCTCGTGTAAACACGACTATTATATACCCTGTATCGACTATTTTAGGATAGGACCGTACCGGCTGAGCGATATGTTTATTGTTTATGTTATCGAGATTGCGGTAGGCGTATTTAATTGCCTTCAGGGCGAGACAGTTTCGATAACTGTAAAGTATTTATGGGCTGCTTTGACGGCCCTATGAAAGAAATAATATGTAGAGGTTTTGTTAGTTAGTTTAGAATAATATACGTTTGTAGCCGACACTTGTTCTTTTATTTTAATTATCGTTGGGCATTCGTTTACACTCGAATTATTAAATTTATGAAAATTATGATTATGAAAATATATATTCTTCCAATATAGCTGCACTGAATACTCCCCACTCCCCAGTACTCTTCACGCCGCTAGAAGGCCGAGCGCTGCAATATCTACATGTATTGCGTCACTCGATCGCGACACCGCTGTCTTTTGGCCTTGAACGAAAACTTATAACTTGGTCCCCATATACTCTTGTAAAAACATAAACATTTCCAATGTTAAAAGTTTTTACATAGAATATCACCTATTTTTATAAAAAATCGTTTCTTTTTTATGCCATGTGTTAAAATGTAACCTCGTTCACTAAAACTGTCGGCAAATTAATAATTAATTAATTTATCTATAGCATACTTATTACTCTGTTAAATATTGGCTTCTATATTTTATTGTCATGCACTTTTTAGCCTCTAAAGTAACCGAGCTGCGCGTTACTTTAGAGGGTCTCGGCAAAAAAAAAGGGTTAGGGGCGCCCAAGGGTTCAAGGATTGATATTGGTCAACAATTGTTAGTAATTCTAAAATTTCACCGCACGACCAGTTCCGACTAGCCGACTAGCAGTTCCGACCGAAGCTAGCGCAGCTTCTACCTTCCATCATTTTGTACCAGTTAACACCTGAAGAGGATTCAGGGTAAACCCTAAATTCTTTCGGTGAAGCGCCGCGCCGGTAGCTAATTATTAACGCAAAACAGAAAAAAAGAATTTTTAATTTCTACCAAATGAACGATACTATTTTAGTTCAATAAGGTATTCGCCCATCAATTTTTAAGATGTGGATGTCAGCACCAGCTTTTGGTAGACGATCTCGAACTGCTAATTAATTAAATTGTTCAATGAACTAATGAACAGATCAAGTTACTTTAAACAAACCATCATTTCATTTAGTCGATAATGAATGTTGATTGGAGGATAGCATTTTTTTCTATTTATTATTTCTTTTTAGGATATTAGGATTATCATATAGTTTTGCAAGTAACATAATATGAAGAAGTCTAAAATAAAACCGAAGTGTTCATGATTCCTGTACTCGTGTAGTTGGTAAGTAACAGGACGGTGTTTCTCATAGTGGCAATCGGAGGCAGCCGAGGGAGAAAATCAATCACGTAGACTTAGAAAACGCAGCCACTACGTCGTTTGCTGTTTTCATCTACAAGCAGCATTCGAGTAAAAGCAAATATTGATTGGGAAAACAAGGGAAGGTCTTGAACTAATTGATGTTGACCATGGGTATTAAAGTAAATTGTTCACACAGCTGAACTGTAAATTACTAAATATTGCACCTAGTTATTTCACATACTTAAAGACCATTCGTGTGTTAAATAGTAATCACCCTATTCCCTGCTTGCAACTAGCTGACAGTATTATATAGGTTGTTTTACAATGGATTGTAGCTGCAGGAGCTGTAGGAGCTGCAGTAAAATTCTGACGTCATAGTATAACGATTTCCCATAATCTCTTTGCCAGAAGTTTATATATAGTCAGGAATCTAGCATCATAGAAGACGCTTCTGAAATGCCGAACCCAGAACTTATAAAATTAAAAAAATATGGATTTTATACAGAACTATATGCCGGATCCGAATTCAGAGGACGCGATGTCAGCCAAGACGACGAAAATGAGAAAATAAAAAAATGGAACAATTTCTTTTTAGTATTTATATATTGCATTATCTTCTGATTACATTGCCGATTTCCGAGCTTATTAATAAAGATGTTTTAATAATTATTTCGCCAATCGAAAGGTTAATGTGTGTAGTTTCGTACATATCTAATAGATTCATATTCATTTCATTATCAAGTGCACAATAAATTATTTAAACAATATGTGCTCGGCGAGTGTAGTGTAAATTTCGGCATCGATGTATTTTTGTTATTATTGCAGATAGATATATATATATATATATATATATATATATATATATATATATATATATATATATATATATATATATATATATATATATATATATATATATATATATGTAGATATGAGAGACGAAATACTTATAATAACCAACGAACATTACTTTATTAAAATATTTGTTTAATTCGGTGAATAATTTAGATGTTTCCTTTTTTAAATTGAAACGCATTGTTTCGGTATTGGTCACGTAATTTTTAATTTTTTTAATACATTTTGAGACGTTTAATATTCCGATGCGGGTTTCGCCTATAAAGTTGCTACAAAGTACTGATGAATTTTCGAAATGGATTATGAATATTGCATTTATGGTCCGGAATCTATTTAAAATATGTATCTCGGGGTTTTTGGGGTAATAGATCAAGTTTTTTTGTCAAAATTAATAATCAAGATGGCCGAAATTTTTGCTATTTTAGGTCTGAATCAACTCAAACTCAATCAAGATGGGGGCTTGAAAAAGGTAGTGGATATTTTTCGCATTTATGGTGCAAAACAAATCATAGTCGGTGTCTGGAATTCTGGGCTCGCTGGACAGGAATTTTTTGTCAAAATACATATTCATTTAGGGCATTTATGTTCAGAATATATATATATATATATATATATATATATATATATATATATATATATATATATATATATATATATATATATATATATATATATATATATATATATATATATATATATGTAGATATGAGAGACGAAATACTTATAATAACCAACGAACATTACTTTATTAAAATATTTGTTTAATTCGGTGAATAATTTAGATGTTTCCTTTTTTAAATTGAAGCGCATTGTTTCGGTATTGGTCACGTAATTTTTAATTTTTTTAATACATTTTGAGACGTTTAATATTCCGATGCGGGTTTCGCCTATAAAGTTGCTACAAAGTACTGATGAATTTTCGAAATGGATTATGAATATTGCATTTATGGTCCGGAATCTATTTAAAATATGTATCTCGGGGTTTTTGGGGTAATAGATCAAGTATTTTTTGTCAAAATTAATAATCAAGATGGCCGAAATTTTTGCTATTTTAGGTCCGAATCGACTCAAACTCAATCAAGATGGGGGCTTGAAAAAGGTAGTGGATATTTTTCGCATTTATGGTGCAAAACAAATCATAGTCGGTGTCTGGAATTCTGGGCTCGCTGGACAGGAATTTTTTGTCAAAATACATATTCATTTAGGGCATTTATGTTCAGAATAGACTCAAAATCGGAGTCTCAGGAATTTTGGGGTCGTTGACAATGATTTTATTGTCAAAATCAATATTCAAGATGGCGTCTCCAATATGGCGGACATTTTTCTTTTTATGGTAAAAATCAACTCAAAGTCGGTGTTTCGGAAATGTTAGGTTCGCTGATCTCGAATTTTTTGAAAAATCATTATTCAAGGTGGAGGAAACAAAGCGGCTCTCGAATTTTAATAATAATAATAATGATAAACAGTATTTATTGGCCAACAGATTATTCATTCCATTAACAAGACAAAATTAATGAAAAAAAAATACTTACGTGAGAAAATATAAAGATATGCATATTCATGTATACACACTGATTGGGTATTTTTTTAAAAAAATTTGAGTTGACTGTTTTCGAAACCCAGATCCACTCTACTAGTAAGCCACTGCCAAGAAATAAAACTAGTCATTACTAAATGAAGATATTTTTTCACATAGAGAAAAGACGAACATCACTATCTCCATGTGTGGGTAAAAAGTAAGTTCGTTTATGAACGTAATTTTTGGCCACACACGTCTTTTGGCAGGCGCGGTGATGCACCGCGTCATCTCTTTGTGTCTGTTGCTGTCTTAACATGTTAAAATAATTAATGCATATTTTTTCAATGGAAAAACTTCAGACATTTTTATTTCATTGGAATTCAATGGAGTTAAATTACAGACGTATGATAATTTACGTAACGGTTATATAAGCTATATGTTTAGTTTTGTTCAACCGTAGCGGCTTCCTCATACAATATTTAGAATAAAGCGCTAAAGCATTCCCCCCTGTTTCCAAGAGAATGCTTATTTTTCAGCCGCTACAAATACGCAATGTATTTAATACAGTTATGTGGGCATTGAAAATTGTTGAAGTAGATATATATGAATGAGTATTATGGTTTTTATTTATTACAACACGAATGCAGGTAGGGATTTTAATTAAATAGGTAAGTATACACGTGGTGAGGAATTTCCAAATATTCATACCGGAGTTCACGGAACCTGTAAAGTGAGATATAAACTCATAAGTATCTATAATTAAACTTGTGATTTTCCCTTTTTATTGAAATTTAGGTAAAGGATCTCCATAAACTCGTTGACTGTCACGTTTCATTCAAGAAAATGCAACCGGCACGCGACGATATGAAATCAAAATATTTTCAAAACATATTTTTTTCATATTTTGTCCCACATTTCACTTTTTTTGAAAAAAAAAAATAACGATATATTTTTTGGATATCTCGGGGCCAAATCCAAATCCAAAAATATATAAAAAAATACAAAAATCCGCCAGAAAAATTTAATTACTTATATCATAGAAAGTATATCACCAATAGAAACGAAACAGCGACCAACAAGAAGGGCCTGTCGCGTATGAACTATCCAAAATCATCGTCGGGAAATACGCAATTCTTTGAAATCTCAAATGCTTCAAAGAATACGACAACAATAAGAAGTCTTAAAGCACTTTTTTATAGACTATAAATTATAAAAGTCCCGAGTGTAAAATCCATATTATGCATATCCAACGAGTTAATTCGTTGTCGGCGACATAAAAGAGCACCAAAAATAAGATAAATTCACTACCGAATACGTCAGAAAGTCTTCAGAGTACAAGTGGTGTAAAGCAACTACCCAGAGGCTAGCTGGATTGTTACATACAATAATTTTTTAAGCATTTTTTAGCCCCGTTTAAGCATCCTGCATGATAATGATTATACGTCATGGGTTGACTAGTAAATCCCTCCATGAATTAAATTTGGTGTGCGACAACTAGATACACCGCGGCACGCCTTTGGAATGTTATAGAGAAATAAAAAGCCTTCATGCTCTCAAACATGATCCGGTTTGTAGTTCAAATTGAGAATATCCTTCCACAGATCATCCACACCTTCATTCAATTCATATAAGCATAATATTAGACGAAACTCGTCGGATGATATTAGTCTTATTATAGTTAGCATATATGTCAATACATCTTTGGGACTACACCATGTATTCTCACTGCTTTAACTGATTACAATGTCTTTTTAAAAAGACCATCTCAAAATGTATGCAAAATATAACAATAAATTACAAACAAAAGTTACACACAGATATAACAGATACAAGTAATAGTTATGTCGTAAGCACCTGTGTGCAGGAATATTTGTTTATCCAAGTGTGTGAAAAAGTTGATTATCATCGATTAGGTATATATTTAAAGATATAATAGCCGATATATATATAGCCTGTAGCGAATATAATTCTGCTACAGGAAATTCCAATTCCAATTTTATTGCGATATGGTAGATAATACAAAATACATATCTACAAAACAGCAGCAGATAAACTACCTGTGGTCATGGTAAACATACAAAATAGACATATCTACTTTATAATAAAATACACTCTTTGGAACGAATTATTTATTTTATCTTATAGCAAATATTTTTTTAATCTTCAAAGGTTATTACAAGGCACTTTGTAGGTCCAGGGTCCATATAATGGGCTCTATGAGATAGGCGAAATTTAATGAAGGTGGACCTAACAGCGTGTCCTTAAGGGACTTACTTAAGCTACCTATAATTAAAATAATAGCTAACCAGCATCCCTCATGAAACGTTTAGGTTGAAATTTCTTTTCTCTTCTCTTGACGAAAGCCCTTACAATATCAACTTTCTCGGGCATAAACTTCAATGGATATGACACCTAACGGAATTTTATAGCGCAATAAAAGTTATTTTTTTAGTAAACCTCGACATTTTCTTCACGTTTCAGTTAACTGAGTCAAAGTATGAGGAAAGGCGTAAAAAGATCCTTGCCAATTCGATGTTTGTTCCTGCAAATTGCCAACTTGGCTCACGGAAAGAATGTAGGGACCTTGTTACTTTTTGAATGATATTTAGCGACAAATTTCCGTTCAAAACTATGTGAAGGTTTCCGTTATATAATTTTATAGAACAGCAAACAATACAATACTTAACTAGTAACACAGCATTAATACACTATATTTGTTCTAATATTGTACTAAAGTATGCAAAAGAAATTATTTACCTTATATATATACCGGGTGCCTACGATATCACTAGCCAGTCTATAACTTCCTTGTAAAAAATTATATCGATATCAAATTTTGGGTCAAAGTTGTATGGTTGACAACGGTGGATAGTTTGATTGCATCAAGATCTGATTGCCATTTCTGGTTTAACCGGAAACAGTATATACTTTGTTATTTTTAATGGGACACCCTATATATTATTAGACATTTAGATTGCCCAGAAAATTATTCTAGGTCCAAAACATGTAGCATACCCTATATCTATCTTTGACAGTTTTCGAGAAAATGGCGGTTGAAAATGTTATATCAATGATAAATTACTTCATTTTCACATAAAACAATTGAATGTAGGAACAAATCTGTTACGGTTATTTAAGTTTTTTGGGGAGTTACATTTGATAAATTCTTAAAAATTTCATTTCCGGTTGTACCAGAAGTACTACGAAAAGTGATTTTCAGGCTCAAATTACTTCGATATTTTTAATGGAACACCCTGTATTGAATATTAAATTTACATTCTACTAAACTTTCTGGATATTTTTTGTTTCTGCTGTCTCCTGCCTAAACCTAATAATTTATGAGGTATCGGCGACTGAATGTTCACTTGCACTGTCACAAAGGCTAAATAATGGCTGTGTTTAGGCGCGAGATTTCGAGACCTTACACCATTGGATTTTTTTACTGGACCCATATCAAGGAAAAGTTGTATAAGACACAACCACATAACATAGGAAACCTTAGAAATAGAATTACGCAAGTGATAAACTCTATTACTCCAATTGAAATGGAAAACTTTCTTCGGGAATTTAAAGAAAAAATTAATTCTTGCCGAGAAGTCAACGGTGTACATTTTAAACCTTTAAATTATGGTTAAAATAAATTGTACCTACCTATTAGGTACTTTTAGTGATTCACTTTGATCTGCTTTGCGCAGATTTGTGACATATTTATAGTGCAGGTGAACATTCAGTCGCCGATATCTCACAAACTATTAGGTTTAGGTAGGGGACAGAAGAAACAAAAAATATCCAGAAAGGTTAGTAGAATGTAAATTTAATGTTCAATACAGGGTGTTCCATTAAAAATATCGAAGTAATTTGAGCCTGAAAATCACTTTTCGTAGTACTTCCGGTAAAGCCGGAAATGAAATTTTTCTGATTTTATCAAATTTTACGCTCCAAAGAACTGAAATAACCGTAACAGATTTGTTCCTACATTCATTTGTTTTATGTGAAAATGAAGTAATTTGTCATTGATATAACATTTTCAACCGCCATTTTCTCGGAAACTGTCAAAGATAGATATAGAGATATCTAAATTTCTAATAACATACAAGGTACAGCGTGTCGCTTAAGCTTAGGTTGTTTTAAGTCCACATCTAAAACAAAAATAGATTGTGTTATGTTACGCGTGTCGCGGTTTTTTACTTAATCTAACCTCAATGAATATACCTTACCTTTTGAACAGTAATTTTCTGTTTTAAAATGATTAGAGCAAACACGCATATTGTTTGTCACTAGCTTGCCCATTAATAAAACCTTCTCCCAAGCTTTCCTCGATTCCCAGTGCATTTATTATTTTCACGTTAATGCCGGAATTTTTCTTCGGAAAATAGTGAAAATGGAGAGATCTATCTTTACCATTTCTTGAGTTGCAACCATAAACACAACAGTTTGTTATACTTTTAAGGGACATGGTAATCACAAAAAGTATAACGTAAGACAAAACGTTAAAACAACACAGCCAAAAATAAACCATAGTAAACGAAGTGAAGAAAATTATTAACTCGCTTTCCTAGGGGTCGAAAATGTTCCGCAAAAAAAACACAGCCAACAGTAAAACTAAAGAGCACAGCTAAAGAGTAATAAAACCACAGTAACCACAACAGTAACGTCGTAAACGAGGAATCGTGACGGTTAGACGGTTTAAACTCACAGCTCACAGAACGTTTAACTCCAAATTTTTACTCGCTTTCCTCGGTTCGAATTTATTCCGCAAGGGGGCGTACTCATTTCTGGATTCGGCAATAAACCAACCGCCTTCTTAGCCGAGACACAAACCTTCTTAGCCGAGGCGTAAACCCTTTCTTAGCCGAGACATTTATGTGATGTAAAGTATACTACACAAATACTTTAAATAATATTGTACGGAAATTCCCAAATTCTTGTAAAACATTTACGGATCGATCTAAACACGAAAGTGGAGTATGGGCTGCGCTTTTCGTAGAGAAAACCAAAGACCTGTGTATGTTTAAGCTTCACAAGTTAAATTCAATCTTTACGGCAGATGCATTGGCTATCAAACAAGCTGTAACATGGGCCAAGGCCAATAAACCTTCTCCCAAGCTTTCCTCGATTCCCAGTGCATTTATCATTTTCACGTTAATGCCGGAATTTTTCTTCGGAAAATAGTGAAAATGGAGAGATCTATCTTTACTACCATTTCTTGAGTTGCAACCATAAACACAACAGTTTGTTATATGAATACTTTTAAGGGACATGGTAATTACAAAAAATATAACGTAAGACAAAACGTTAAAACAACACAGCCAACAATAAACCATAGTAAACGAAGTGAAGAAAATTATTAACTCGCTTTCCTGGGGGTCGAAAATGTTCCGCAACAAAAACACAGCCAACAGTAAAACTAAAGAGCACAGCTAAAGAGTAATAAAACCACAGTAACCACAACAGTAACGTCGTAAACGAGGAATCGTGACGGTTAGACGGTTTAAACTCACAGCTCACAGAACGTTTAACTCCAAATTTTTACTCTATCAATTACTTAATACTGTCTGATTCTCCCTCAGTACTCACAACGCTTCAAAATTATATCATAATATCTACAGGAATAGTGCTGGATGATAATTATCTTCTGTTCCTAATGGCTCAATGGATCGATCTACTGCACAAACCTTATTGTACAAAACTAGGTCAAGTATTTTACAGGAAGAATTAAATACAAAATTTTATCACCGTAAGCATCATTCAAATAAGCTGGATGTTTAGAAATATTAAAATTTAAAATTGTTAAAATTTATGTATCACCTGTATCGTGTGGTGGTCTTTAGTAAATCCAGGCATTCCGTGGTTTTTATTACATACGGTATGCTTAATATATTTATAATAATTATTATGACTGTGAGAGTGTAATAATATGTTACATTCCATAAGGTACGGTTTTCATTTAGCACGACTCTTCACTTGACGGGACCTTTCTTGTGGAGAAATGAAATTTCTACAGCTTATCTTCAAGACGTAATATTAAGTCGGTAACATTATCTGCAAAGAAGGTATCTTATACTGTATTTTGCCCCTGGCACAGTATAATATGCTGTGCCCATGGCGTAATCCATGAATCCAAGCGATTCATATTTGTTGGCTAATTACATTCATATGAACATCAATATCGATTTCACTTAATCGCCCACTAACCACAAAGGGGAATGCCTGGGGTAATTTACTTCCCATTTCCGTTAATATGTAACCGCATCACCAGCACTTTCAAACAACTTAGAATCGGTGTAGTTCAAACCGAAATGGCGCCTCGCCTGTTATGATCCAAGCTCTCCGAGAAGGCGTTGAGAAGTTTTATCTTTCGGAAGCACACGGGCAGAAGTAATAAGGATTCATTTAAAAATGGCTATATAATTTGACAGGTTATCGGGACACGGAACGGCTCTTTATTGCTTCGTTTATAGCTGTCTCCTGGCTTAGAAACTTGAAACTTGATTATATTTTTGTATTTTTAGCATTGAAAATACTACTGGGCGCGTTGTATTGGAACCCGCCTCACGAAAAATATATGTGACAACGAGATATGTCGTGGTCACGGAGAATAATATATACCTACTCGCGAACGATCAACTAAAAAAATGAATATGATATAATTGCGCATTATTATAAATACTTTAAGCATTAAAATTATTATTTTATGCATTAAATTATCATATAGCTCGCAATAGATAAACTATTTTAAATATATATTTTAAATATAAATAGATATATAATAGATATATATTTTAAA
>CAXKVY010001720.1:0-19794 GCA_964058915.1 Tetropium fuscum
GGCTAAACTGTGTTAAAAAAATAATGTCGGATAGTAATAAGGGGATGCACCATCATAGGTACTGAGATACTCACGATAATTTTCTTTTGTTACAGATCTATTACTTGTTTCGGATAGCCCAGGGCGAGCCTAATAGTAACTATACTATTTTACTGCTGTTATCGTAAATTCTTGTACTTTAATTTTACACAAATCACTAGGAAATATGTTTGTTTATTTTGATAGTTAAACGATACGAAATGGCGGTTCAAAGTTATAGCATTTTAAAAATGTAGTGTGCATAAGTGCCCAGACTACGTTACATAATTTTTTTATTTCAAATCTAGAACAATTCTTGCTATTTAAAAGACCTATTTATAACAGTTTCATTCAATTTTTCTTTGTCAATAATAAAATTAACAGAAAATATCCATTATCAGACATCCAATACTTCCTCATGATATAATAATTAAGCCGTAATGAATACCGCAGTTTCTGTTTAAATTACATATAAATCATTCATAATAACTCGACGCGGTAGACAGGAAAAGGCGAGAAGGAAACCACCTCGGCACGGTTACCATCCACCCAGCCACGTGTCCTGGGCATAAGTTGGCCATTATTCAAAGCGGCCGGCGCGTTCCGGCCACATCAGTTAATAGTTATGAGTCTTAACTTTATCATTGTGGGCGTGTGGTATAAATGCGGTACGCCACCACCGTCCCCGAGGGATGTACCGGGTTTAAATATCAAATCCTACTTCACACGGTCTCTGCTCTTCATCAGGAAGGGTATTAAGCATGGCACCACAAAGGAAACTCCTTAATAAACTGATTTATAAATTAAACTTGACACTTGGTTAAGAGCTAACCGATTCCATATATTCAGGGAAGTGGTGGAAAGTATATAATTGCCCTAACTAACTACTAACTATACCTACTATAAATCCAACGGACTGTAGCCGGATTTTTGGATCAAGTAGGATCAAATATCCGGTCAATATCAATTGGTTTATTTGAAATATAACTATTTTACATACTTCGACTATACCTACCATGTACCCATGGTAATCCTAATGCCCATGTAGTACATTTACACCCCTCTCTGAAGTCTTGGAAAAAAAATGTTTTTATTTTCTCCACTACGGAAGAATTTAGAAGAATGTGATTTGTTGGATAACTTGCACTAATACAATAGCAGCCTGTTACAGTTTTTGTAACCCTGAGATATTGTAACAATTATTCTGACAAGATATTGTTACAAAACAACCTTCAGATATTGTTAATTATTTTAAGATATTATTACAAACCAACTCCTACAATGTTTTTCGTCAGAATACCAAATAAGAGCTTTACCAGAAAATAAGTCGATCCCCGAGTTACAAAGTTCCTGATGAGACGAGTCCAACACAGGTCTATTCAACACGCTCATGAAAACGAGACTTAACGCGAGGCACTTAACGAGATATCATGTCTTTCCCCGGAAAATTTAAGGTTCCATTTAGAAATATGTTCTGAATGAACTTCTTGGTCCCGAATATAAAGGACTAGGAAGTGGATTCGACTGTACGATTAGTCACGGAACGTTCATGAGATATAATTTTCTTTTCTAAATCTGACATCAAATTTAAGATATCGACAATTAATACAAATCTAATATCTTGATCATCCTTAGTGGAACATTTACTACGGTTTACCCTACCAAATTCATAAGTATAGGTATTTTGTGAGAATTTTCATGCAAGTCGCATCATTTGAACCGTCAAAATATTGCAGAAGAAGTAAAATTTCGACATCTTTTCCTTTAGTGGAGCACAATCTTCCTGAAAACTAAATGGATATGGAGGATAATCTAAAGGATTACCTTTACGCTCTAATTTCAATAAATTCCTCAAGGACTTACGCACAAGTTCAACGGTGGCTACCCCAGTGACTCCTCGTACTGCTAATTCATACGATAACTCATCCGAATTGAGCCTATTAACCTCAAATTGTGGCGTTGCCATATTTCAAACAAAGCACAATAAACAAGAAGAAACCACAATACTATTAAAAGCATAAGTATTAAAAAAATGTAACTGGGTTACCGTTAAATCTAAGTAAAATCTACTATACCAAGTTAGTATACCTATATCGAGGTAATAACAAACAACAAAACCAACCTGCTGGCCTAGCTTTTAATAAAAATAAAAATAAAATAAAATTCATATCAGTAAGTTCGGTGAATATCGAGGTCACTAATTCCCGTGGACGCCACTTGACCATGCGCAACCATGTGCAAAAGTCCTGGGTATCCTGGGTATCGAACCTACTCTTGGCAGCTTCTGTAATTTTTGGAAGAAAGAAAAATAAGACACAGAGTATACTAATTACTAAGTTTAGGTACTTTACAAATTGTAAATTCAGAAATGGTGATGCGAAAAAAAATTCAAAATTACATAAAAAAATCAATTTACCAAAAATGTGATATTATACCTGGAAACGCAGTATAAAATACATAAAACAGCTTATACATTAAACGGTTTAAATATCAAAGTGCACGTTGACCTTTCCGCAATCAATATGTATAAAAATAGTGAGGCAATGCCTACCTAAATATGTTAAGAAAACAGCTGGAGAAACCAGGTGAATACATATATAAAATGTGTCAAACGTTAACTGAAGGCTCATAATAATTTTATATACTTAATCCTACACACTAGCAATATTAAGTATCAAGTCAATCAAACAGGGTGTCCCCCCCCTTTAAATTATACTTAAAACTAGGCTTATCTGTGATATGCAGCGAGTCTTCCAGTAAGGTGGATTTCTCCTTGTAACTCTACGTAGGTATAGGGGTCGAAGACTTTAACCAGGTGGGAAGTAATTCCAACGCAGGTTTCAGGTGGAAGCCAGATACTGAAGAACAGTCCAGATTTGCAGTTATCAAGTTCTAAGTTATCAAGTTACAAGTACTTGATAACTTAGGTGATTACAAAGGTGGTCCCAAAGGTGGTTCAAAAGGCGGTTCAAAAGGTGGTGTGGCTTACACTCGCCGAAAGAGTGTTTTTTAACTTTTAAACACATTTATTTGATGTGTATTATGCGTGCATTTTATCCGTATACTATATCCGTTTATGTTCTAGAAGGGTACGCGTATACCTCTCATGGACGGCAAGTACTAGGATATTCATGTAGGTAAGAACCAAAATATTCATACCACTATTAAGGATATCCACTAAGTTTATAAAACAGGTTGAACTTTGGATATACTTAAACGGATATCCCCTTAGAGAACAAAAGTGAACATCTAACAGAGGCCTAGATAACAGACCCTAGTCCTAATTTGTTTATCCTATTGATATTTCTGTATAAATATATCAATATATCCATTGACCAGCGGATTGAAAATGGACAAAAACGGATATCCATACACATTTTGTGATATATGGGATAGATATACATTATTGAATTATAAAAAGGTGCATTTTAAATGTTGTTCGCAACTTGATTTAGAGAGAAAAAAAATACATCCATTTAAATTTCACAGGAGAATATCGTATTGCTGCGCATTTTAAGGATATCCGCTTGTGTTCCGGAAATTTACATCTTATGGATTTAGATATGAAAAAATTGGAATAATTGTGGATATCCTTCTTTTCATTTATCTCATTCACTAAAACTGTAGAAAACGTTATCTTATGGATATATTTAAATCTGATCTCCATTTAGGGAACCAAATTAAACATCTAATGGATATTCTCAACTATGATATCAATTTAAAGAACAAAAGAGAATATCGTAGGCATGCGTATTTTAAGGATATCAACTTCCATACTAGAAAAGAAGTAAAGTAAAGAGTAAAACTCCTTTGCATATCAAAAATTGGGATATTCATTAAATAGGAAACAATATTATTCTATGTATGTCCGCAATCTAGATATCCACAAAAATTCAAAGAAGGTCACCCCATGGATATACTTAAATTGGATATCCATTTAGATGTTAAAGTGAACATTTAATTTATTCCCAAATACTGAACGGATTATTTTATTTATCCTGTGGACATTCGATGAAAGTCCAAATAAGTCCATGGATCTTTGGATTAAAAACGGACAAAAATCCAATGGCTATTCGTGCTTTATTTTTTTGTCAAGCGGGCGCATAAACCGTTCGTTGGAACAATATTGTTAGGACATAAAATGTAGGAAATTTCATGTATTTTATTTTTGTACGTAAACGTTGTGGTCATAAAACTTAAATCTTAAAAAAAGGTTAGTTGTTATTATGAGAAAACAAAAAATATCACCTTTGTAACTTTTATTAGCTTATAATTTAAAGTGGCAAAATTTAGATTCGTATTCAGCATACCCAGAAACAGTATATAACTCACTGAACAATTTTTCCCCATTTTTTTCAATATGTTTAATGTGTTATATGTCACCATATGACTGGATTATTTATGATTATTTTTGTGAGTTTTTTCCTGAAAAAAAAACAATATTTTGTTGTAAAAATAATATAAGTATCCTAGTAGACGTAAATAACATTTCCCGAAAAAATCCATTACTATATATTAATATTATTACTATTAGGAAAGAATTATTGCCTTTTCAATACACCATTATTACACATCATTATTTTAATAGATGCTATTAACTACGTGAAAACTATGGGGCGGGCAATGAATAATTTTCCAGGCCTGCCACATCGGTAATAAAGTTTGGGAACACTAACTAGAGTTAGAAAATTTACGGCTTGAAGATCGGGCGGAATATAAGTAAATATTCTTAACTACAAATGTTGGGTGAAGGCGCGGCAGTAATTTTCCGAAAGCGGCAGCGGTTAAGTATTGTTGTCACCCCAACGGAACAACAGCCAAAGACATAAGCGTCTCTTGGGGTAGGCAGAAATGTGTGTAAATAAGTATTCCCATTCCTACCAATATGAAAAGTAATGGTACTCCATTTTCATCTCAATATGTATATAAGATTTTATGTGGGATATTTTCTAGCTAAATGAAGTCAACACCTAACCAATAGATTTGGACTGGAAAACCGCCAACCACATATTAAGTGAAGACAGAATCAAATGGGCAATACAGAGCCTCCGCCCCATTCAAATCGCTGGGCATTGACGGCATATATCCTGCACTACTCAAGTCTGGCTGGATAAACTATTGCCGCACCTGGTTGGGATGTTTAGGATGCGCTTAGCACTCCTTTACATCTCAAAGACATGGAGATAAGTAAACGTATTGTTCATACCAAAAGCAGGGAGGATGGACTATTTCACCTCAAAGCATGTCGTCCTATTAGCCTAACTTCATTTCTAATGAAGACAATGAAGAAGCTATGTGAGAGCTGTCTGAGGAATGTAAAATTGACTAACAATCATGTGCATCCCAACCAACATGCATACACATCAGGAAGATCCACCGACACTGCCCTTCATATGGTAGCAATCACACACGAACATTTCTCATGTGGGCAGCTGGATATCCATGTTCTATCAAACAGTAGTACAAATCAGTGCAGGAGACACTGTCATAAGAGGACTGGTTGCGAGAGGCTGTCCGCAGGGAGGTGTTTTGTCACCACTGCTATGGAATCTTGTTCTTGACAGCCTCCTAAACCATCTCAACGTGAAAGGATTATACACAATTGCATACGCAGATGACCTAACGATACTGCTTAATGGAAAATTCGAAGGAGCCCTCTGCCAGAGAATGCAGATGGCCCTATCCGTCAACCTCAGGAAGACAGAAATGGTACTCTTCACAAGAAAATGAAAACTGAAGCCAATGAGAGCACCCCTTCTCCTAAACACAACATTAAATTTTGCACCACAGGTGAAATACTTGGGTGTAACATTCCATGCTAAACTAAACTGGAATCTTCACCTTGAAAAAATAATAAATAAGGCCTACATATCATATGAGCAGTGTCACGCAGAACCATAGGACAAACCTGGGGAATGAAACCTAGAGTGATCATGTGGATATACACTGCTATCATGACCAAGACCAATGATGGCCTATGGAGCTGTTGTCTGGTGGCCCAAGAGTCAACAAATAACAGCAAAAGTCAAGCTATAGCAGGTATAAAGAGTTGCCTGTCTGAGCATAACCGGAGCCATGCGAACAACACCAACTAGAGCAATGGAGGTAATGCTGTGTCTTCCACCGCTAGATCTATATCTAGAAGAAGTGGCTTTCACTACTATGACTCGCCTCAAACGATTCCCTTTTTACAGGCATGTGCAGATGGTATTCCGCCTCGGCTTGTCTTTGATAAACCCTACACCATACAAACTACTGGTGAAGATGAGATAGCTGTTGAAGGTGTAAACTATGTCCTCACAGACGGATCAAAGAAGAAGGAAGGAGCAGGCTGTGGTATATATTCCAGAAATCTGCGACTCCGATGCTACTGCACTGTGGATAAAAATGCCAGTGTAGTACAAATAGAACTCGCACGTATAACCATAGCCGCAGAAGAGAAATTACGGGCAAGACAATAAGAATCTGTACAGATAGTAGACAATCACTACTGTCCCTGAAAAATTATAAAATAACTAAAGGGTGTGAGAGCCTGTCAGATAAATAACATCTGCCTATGTTGGGTCAAGAAGCTGACAAACTGGCCAATAAGGCAGCCAGCCTGAAAATCCTTGGACCTGGTTCTTCAAGTACACTACCAACGGCAGCGAAACTCCAAATAATAAAAGAAAACACCCATAAGAAATTTAAAACTTTATGGGTTGAAACAAGTAACTGTCAGGTGGCTAGAAATCTCCTGAGATATCGCAGCGAAGAGACAGCGAGGAATTATCTGGCAATGTCTAGGGAAAACCTACGATTTGTAATAGCAGTCCTAACCGGACACTGCCTTCTATGGCCAATTTCAGGGGCCCCTAAGCAACATCATCACTTTTTTTTACAACATTAGGCTTATCGATGGCCTAGGGAAACGTTTCCCTCACGGAGGAAGCACAAGGGGTCCAATGGGGCCTAAGTGCAGCGGATATTTGATCCGCACTCCTAACAAATTACAGATACAGATACAAAGTTTTTCAATATCGCAACAGACGTAACTTTTTTTCATATAACATTGTTAAATCTGAGCTGCTAAACAAAAAAACTGAGGTTAAAGATCTAGGTGTCATCTTTGATATTAATCTAACATTTCAATAATCACATAAAGACATAGTGAAAAAAGCATATCGAAATTTAGGTTTCATTATACAAAATTCATGTAAATTTCAAAACATTGCAACTTTAATCCTTTTATATAATACTTATGTAAGAAGTAAACTAAAATACAACTCTGTCATATGGTCACCTTACTAAAATTATTATAGACAGAAAATTGGAAAGGTCCAAAAAAATATAATTATACTATTTTGATATACCACTTATTAAATGAATTTCCAGATTTTCTTATTTTAAAATTATCGGAACGGCGTAAATTAAATGATTTTTTATTTCCAAAGTAATCCGTGGTTTAATTGATAGCAGTCACATATTAAATATTATTAACTTTTCAATATAATGTGTACCTTTATCAATCAATATAGCCACCTACATATATTTAATATTTCTCTTAACACAGTCTTAAATTAAATTTAGTAGCACTCTTAAATAAATAGTAATAGTAAACAGTAACTATAGGTAGGAACTATTAGGTGATTAATTTATCTTTCGATGTTTAAGTTTTTGATGGATGTTTAACTTATTGTTATAATGTTTTTAAGTTTGTGTTATATGATTAACTTGTATTTCTTTTATGTAATACTTACATAAAATGTTTATTTTTTATTTTTTTTATGTAAAACTAAACAATACCTTTTATGTATTTATGGGGTTTAATTTTAATCTTAAGAGTTTTGATCGTATTGTAATCTGTAACTACGTACAAACCTATTGATAACATAAATAAATAAATAAATTTAGTTCGATGTCTCCTTCTGGTACTCCTCCTTCGGGATCAATGGGGTGAATCCTCTTCTTGGGTGAATGTTTGCGAAACTGCCGTTGTGTATTCACTTAAAACCGGGCATCACCATGTATTCAACAGAACGTTATCCATGGAAAAAGCACACAAAATTATCGTAACTTCGTATTTCCATGTTAAAATGCAAAATTGTAGGTTATAGGTTTGATTGAGTGTAACGTAAGCAACACTATGGGCTGATAGAGTCACCGCATTTTTTAAGCATTATAATGGCTATGTAATACTCTAATTTCAACGAATTCAGAAAAATTTGTCCAATATTTTATCGTATTTCTATTTTTTCGAAATTTTTTAACTTTGGCAATAAACTTCGCAGCGAAAAAATTTTTGCGATTTTTTTAAATGCTTAATACTTACCTAAAAGCACCCGCTGAACAACTTTTGTTCGAAACCTTTTTCTCTAAAATCATTACGTTTATTTAGATAAAAGTGAAAAAAGTGACATTTTCAAAACTATTTTGCAATTGAAATCCATGATCTCCATGATCATCCATGATCATGAGCGTATCTCGCTCATTGTAACTTTTGCTCATTGTCGAAAAACGACTTCCTTTTTAAGGGCAAATATTTGCCTGCTAACTTCAAATTCGTGTTCAGAGACCCAAAAAATGTGGAGGGTGGGAAAATAAAAACTATAGCAAAACCTTCCTCCGAGAATCCTAATCAGTTTATCAAGAAACAACCCATACATACGGAAACGATTCCATCTGTACGTAAGAACACACTGTATATACTTACATATTGCCTAGATACATCTTCAGTTATTTTTCCTTGCTCATCCAACTGGAATCATAGTTCCGTCAAAAACATAATATCTCACTAGATATCTACTCATAGAATGATAAATAATGCCGCACTGAATCTGCTCCATTTTCAGTTAGAAAAATCTCCCTTCGTGAAACATCAAGACGCCTATGTGCGTGGCATTTACCCGTAGCTATTAAAATGCTCAGGGTGAGCAAGTCCCAGTAACAGTGGCACAACTGGCGTCATGATTCACATGTAAATGGCAGCACACGCGGTGCCGATCATAATCCCGCGACATCAGCTTGACACGCCATGCCATCATGATGCACTATCAGGGAAGATATGTCTTCCTACGAGCCGGAGAATGGCTTCAAATATACTTACCTACAAAGTCAGCTCAGGATGCTGGAAAGTCTTCCAGGTCGGCTTTTATGAGGGAGTTTACGAGGGGTGAGGGTGTTTTAACTGTTCATGCGGTTAGTTGCAATGTACATAATTATGAAGTTTCGGGGCATTTATAGGTAAAACTTGCATACGCTGCAGTATCATGCAAATAAATTGCTTGTGTTAGCAATTTTTGACACTGCTATACTATACAGGGTGTCTCTTAAAATATACACCTTTTGACCCCCTTTTTAAAAAATTTTTACGTTCACTGACATAATTTAGATATTTTAGAGCAAATTGTAGGTTTTTACTTCTTAAATAATATACGTTTTATCAAAAGCCACTACGCACTCCCTCTAACGTGATAGGAATTCAGGGCATGTATACAACGGGTTTGTTTGCGGCATTCGATTTGTGTTAAGGCATTTTGATCTTTTCACATAAAACATTAATAACGGTTTCTTGACGCACATTAGTGGTCTTATTTTGTTCTTTTATCTCTCGTTTCTATTGTTTTCTATGGCTAGCGCAAAAGGCTAAGTCAACAGATTTATGGTAAGTGACCTGCTTTCCAGACTTCGTGTTCGTCGATGGGCGAGTCCACTTTCCTTTTCCCTTCTTTCTCGTGCAGCGTGGCTCTACGTTACTTATATTTCAAGTTACATACAGCTCTCTTATGAAAATATATATGTTGTTATTTCCATATTAGTGGGATTCATTAAGAAAATCTCTGTCATGTGTTGTTGTGGTTTGGTAACCAGCACATAATCGACCATGTAGGATTAAACAATTTGAAATCAAGGTAAGCGATTTTTTTTACCACGTTTCCATTTTCTATTCTTGCCTTTTCTGTGTTCTGCTACACTGCTTCTGCTGTGTTCTGTGTTCTGCTAGTTCCAGAGAACACAGAAAATGGATTGTGTTAATTCCTAGTGTTGATTGAGGAACATATTGCCACTCTTGAAGCCGTTCAACATAAATTAAGTAAGTAATGTATATAGTTATGGTCATTTGACATCATTTTTTTTATTTGTAAAGACTTTTCAGACGTGTCGCTTGCACGGCTTCGTACGTCAAGTATAAGTTCGCGTCGGTTTTGACTTCGGTTCACACCACCAATATTTGGTTGCTAGTATCTAGTCACCTATACCCTAGACATCTGGATACCTAGCCACGCTGCTTAGATGCTGCCATTTATACTTTAACTTCCATTTTACTCGCTTGAAATCCATGGTTTACTTTACCTAAGCCCCTTGGCTAGTCAGTAACTTGCTTTCCACCTTAAATCTTCGTCGGAAGACATACATTACACGTAGATTTAGATACTGGAGATTCCCATCTCACTAGGAGACCTACTTATCAGTTTACAGATAAGCTTAGATTAAGTATACTTCGAAGGGCCACACCTTCTTTTAATAATCTTTGGTATTGCTAGTGTGTGCACATATATAGCTATTTCGAGCCCTTGGATATTATTTAAAGTTTAATTTTACCATAGCGTACGAATACCTGAATGCTTCCCCTACTTAAATTGTACGATATATTTAATTTTGTGGAGCTGTTTTTCTGCTAAATTTACCACACATATATACCTGGATACTTTGGCTACTTTAGGTAGTATGTTTACGTAGGAATAGTCCTAATTCTGTTTAATATTGTTTGCGGAGGTCAACGTGCACGCTGAGTCTACACAGGTAGTAGGTAGATATATATTATGTTTTATTTTATATAAGTTATCCGTTTTCGGGTATACCACCATATTTGGGTATATGTTTGAGACTTCTTTTTAAATTAATGTTCATGTAGATATGCAACAATATTTAACTTCAATTTAACTTTTACGTAAGTTTAACCCAACTTGATAGTTTACCTCTTAAGGCGATTTATGATATACATTCATTACTGCAAATAAACTTTCATGCAATTTTGTGTACTACTTTAGAACGATGTAAATACAACTGCAATTTTAATTTCAAATGTAGATTTATATGCAAAATGATTTAAAAGCAATTTGATTCCAATCATGTAACGAAACTTTAGACAGAAACCTAGATATTAGTATATTGTGATTTTTTATTTTTATTTCACCAATCAGATAGATCTAGGAGTAAGTTTGATAGTTCAGTATACTTGGGAACCACCTGCCTTGGTTGCGCAACGGTCAGTGGCATCCACAGGTACTTCGATACCCACGGAACTTACTAATTTTCGTTCTTTCTGTTTTAATTAAGCTCATCTAGCTTAGGCAAATAATTATTGCCCACTTTAATTGCTATTGAATACCCTGGAGGGTAATAAATTAAAAAAATGTCCTTAATTTTCCGAACCTAAAAATAAGTATATAATTATTATAAAATCACTGCACTTGTTGGTGTCAAGTGTAAAATAAAACATATCAAGATAATTCAAGAGAATTCATATCTGCATTGTTTATTTTTGAACAGATGCCATCCGGCCTATTGCGAGATATTGTTGCCTATGTTAGATATTAGTGTAAAATGCATAGTGTTCGTAAAGAAGCAGGTTATTTTGAAAATAGGGTATCTATTCATTGGCGAAGAGTTACTTGAAATTAATAATATTCAGCGCAACAAGATTAAAAAGTCTCTTCAACTATATTTACCCCAGCCAAAATAAACATTTGAGTTTTAGGCCAGTCATATAGTACATTAAAATCGCAAAACTAACGGCTAGTTCTGATTTTTTAATAGACACTCGAAAAACCGCGAAATGTTTGCACTTTTTTCGTTTTTTTTTCAGCATATCTTCTAAACCATGCGTTTGTTTGTAAATTTGCTACAATTTGAGACCAGAACCAGCTCTATAAGTAGGTACAATATTTACCAAGACACAGGCCTCCAAAAATTGGATCGCTACAATATTTTCCCCTATGAACTTACCCGTAAAATTTTTCCCGATATCGGGGACGAGAGTTGACCAAATCATAAAATTTCACTTTTTTGGAAAAATTGCCAATCTTTGGAGAGCCGTATTTTAGTAACTATTGTACCTCCAGAGCTGGTGTTGGTCTCCAATTGTAGAATTTAATCTACTTATATCTACGTAATAAATGTTTTATGAGCAAACGCATAGTTTAGAAGATAGAGCGAAAACAACGAAAAGAGTGAGAAAATTTCGCGATTTTTCGAGTGCTAAGAAGTTAGCATAGGTCTTTCGAAGCTGCAAACTTGGATATACACTACTGGTAGTGGTCATAACAGCATATTAAAAAATAACAGCATATTAAAAAATCAGAACTAGCCGTTAGTTTGCTACTATTTGACTGGTCTATTTGTAATATGTAATTCACATAGAGTTGGAAAGTGGTACAGGTCAATACACGGTAGCAAATAATATATGAAAAATTTGCACTGATCCTACATCTGCTAAAAAAAATATTACAGGTCAAAGGTAAAAAATATCGTTTTTTCATTTTGCACGTAAACGGTAAATGCTAACGTACAAATAGATCAGACAACTTATCAGACATCTCCTTTTGAATATAAGTTTCACACGTTTTGCCTGAAGTTTTCTCCTAGCAACTATTTCATTTAGGCATAAGAAATAAATGCGTAAATAAACTTCTACCAGCCGTCACCACAAACCGATAAAAATTGTTATTTTTACACAAGAACTGTATAACTAATCAAGTACTGTACTACAGTAAATACAAAGTTGTGTCTGGTATTTTCAATACGCCTAAGACATTGGCGTAGGATGCAAGGATTGTGACTTTTTTTAATCTTATTTCCCCAGTAGGCATAATCCATAATCTACTGCATTTTATTTATTAATAAATTGGTGCTATTGGTAATGATCAACGTGGGACGGATTATTGTTGATTTCGGGAAAACTTCTCTCTGACTGATAATCTTCAAATGCTACTTCAACAGTAATATCTTATTCACTTTCCTCTTCATGCCGAATATCTGTAAATTGGTCTAAAAAGAAAGATTCATTAGTTGTCTCATCATTGATATCATAAGAATCCTCATCTGTTATACTTGATTCAATATTGAAGCCAGACTGGCTTTGACAATATGTACATATCGGTGAACAAAATATTCCGACTTTTGTACATTGAATGTTAGACGTTACGTCATCACTGGTAATGACGTGGTTCAAGTTATTTCAACGTACGCGTTACTACGGTATTATAAACACAGTGCGAATGCAACGTAGATAGTAGCCGATTGCACTGTCTGTGATTAATTCCGTTAGTGATGACGCAACGCCCAACATTCATTAGTTTTAGTATACTTATAGACGGAGAGCCAGAGATGAAAAATTTCTCGGAATTTACTAAGGCTGGTTTTACTTTTATCAACGTTAAAATATGATTTCCAATGTGTTTTATATAACATTACATTGCAACCATGTTATATTGCAGTTCTATTAAAGTAATATTTTAATGTTTAGCGGGAAACAAAACGGTTTTGCCTAATTTGTTTGCGAAGTTAATTTATATCTTCAGATATTGATCTTCATAAATTATGTTCGACAAAAAAGTCTTTCTCCACGGGCAATATATAACGGAGCGGAGCAACTTGGCAAACACATGGACGGCTGTCCGTAAAGAAGAGACAGTAGATTTTGTTAAGGAGACGTCGACGGCTGCGATGCTGAGGGGCAGAAGGGTGGCGAATTCCTGTCCCTGCAATCCCGCGGACAACAGCTCCGACTGGATCGAGAAGAATGCTCGGATCAGCCGATATTAGATTCCCTGCACATAGCTGTGCCCTTCTTGCTCATCACCCTTACTTTTCTCCATCATCCTGTGATATACATGCCGACTGCCAGCCGGACAGAATTCTTCTTACTTTCCACTCGGGATCCCTTCTTTTCATTGTTCGTATTTATTCACTTTTTCTTAACTCAGATAAACTGGGACAACCAAAGAGCTCTAAAGCTACAGAAGCTTTGAAAACAATATTCTAAATATATATATATATATATATATATATATATATATATATATATATATATATATATATATATATATATATATATATATATATATATATATATATATATATAATAATAATAATAATAATAAAAGGCCTTTATTCCATATAAAAAAAAACACAATAATAACAATAATAATAAATGAGGAGGCGAAGTTCAGTACCCATGTACTGTTCTCCCACTTAACCCCCTGGATTCCTAAGTTCTACGTCCTAATATAATATTGTATACCTATTTTATTGTACACTTGCATTTTACACTTGCCCAAAAGTATGATAAAAACTATTGACCATTTAACAGTGAGTTACGCAATCGTATTTTAAATCCTTTTGTATTGCACGATTTGATACTAGCAGGTATTTTATTATAAATTTGTGAAATATTATAAGTAAAAGATCTTTGGAACAAAGCAGTTCTATGAGCAGGAGGTGTTATTAAAGATTTTCGTCTTATGTTAATGTTATGAACATCGGTTCTAAATCAAATTTTTTGATAGAGATATGGTGGTGTTTTCGTGGAGACTATCTTGTGAAATAATATTGAGGAGTGAAGTAGACGTCTATTTGTCATATTTAACCATTTAATCTCAGAAATTTTGTGAGAAACATGTTCTCTGCGTGTAATACCACAAATTAATCTTACACACGAATTTTGCACCCTTTGAATTTTTTTTGAAGTGTCACAGTCCAAACAAGGTCCATATATTACATCACAGTATGCAAAATGAGACAGAACGAGAGAATCACACAATAATTTAATTGTACTTTTATTCAATAGCTGCTTACTAGCATATATCTTTTTAAGGCTGCAAAATGATTTTTTAATGCAGCTATTAACGTGAGTTTTAAATCTTAAATTCGTATCAATTACTAGCCCCAAGTTCTTTGCCTCGTTAACAAATTCAATTGATACATTATCAATTTCAATTTTTATATTATCACTAAAACTGTTGCGCAATTTGTTCTTTCCAAATAACATAACTGTCGACTTATTTGGATTTATACATAAACTGTGGTCTTCTGAGTTTTTTACCAAAGTCTGCAAATCAGCATTAATTGCATTAATTGCATGCATTTATGACATGTACCGTATCCAATGGAGGAAATGACTTATAGAGTTGTGTGTCATCTGCATAGCAGTGTATATTGCACGTTAATAGTTCCTTATGCTGGTATATATTGGTATATATTGAAAATGGTATATATGTATATATGTACCAGGTATGTAGGTATATATGACTGGTATATATTGAAAATAGTAATGGTCCTAGTATAGAACCCTGTGGTACTCCACGATCCAAAGTTACTTCATTAGATGATTCATTGTTTAACATTACCATTTGTTTGCGATTCATTAGATAATTTTGAATTAATTCTACTACATTGTTACTGAAGCCGATATAATGTAATATTGACAGCAAAATTTTATGATTAATACAGTCAAAAGCTTTTGAGTAGTCAGGCAGAATTAACACTGTTAATTCATCATTATCCGATGCCTTGAATATATCATCTAAAATGCTAGAAAGAGCAGTTGTGCAACTATGACCTTGCCTAAAGCCCGATTGAGTTTGTGGTAAAATGTGATATTTGTATAAGTGACTTTTTATTTGATTTGACGTAATTTTTTCTAGAACTTTTGATAGCGGAGGAAGAATGCTAATAGGTCTCAAGTCTTTGAAGTTCTTAGGTTGTGAAATTTTAGGTAATGGTATTACCAAGGATGTTTTCCATAAACTTGGGAAATAATTTTCCAGCAAACACGAATTTAGAATATGAGTAATATAAGGGAGAATATACGGGCAACAATAATGTATCATGTTTATATTAATTTTATCTATTCCCAAAGCATTACTTTTAATTGATTTAATAGTGTCATAAATTTGTTCATTGGTAGCTAAAGTAAAATTAAATTGTTCAACAAAATCTATTAGAAGATTATGAGAATAAAATTTTATAGTATCTTGAACATTTCCAGCTGGCATATTTTTCACAGAATTTACAAAGAAACTATTAATTTCATTAACATTAGAGATGTCAGCCGGAATATCAGTAATATTTTTTTTGCGAGAATGAATATTAAGTTCATCAAGATCTTGCCATAGAGTTTTTGAAGTACCTGTTCGTATCCGTGAGTTTAGATAAGCCTTCTTTTCATTTCTTATTGCTTTGGTCGTGAGATTTTTTAAATTTTTATAAGCCATTAAATGTTCCACTCTGCCAGAATTTTTATATTTCTGTAGAGTTTCATCCCTTATCTTCATCATTAATTTGACATTATCTGTTAACCACGGTGCCTTTGGTTTTGTACATCTAGCAGTTCTTAATGGAGCATGTTTATTAAATAAAGTGATTATTAAATTGTTAAAGTGCAAAAGCTTGTTTTCTATTTCAGGCATAAAAAACATATTATCCAATGCAAGAGTTTCTAAATCTACATTAAATGCATCAAAATTAAAATATTTAAAATCTCGATACGTCTTAAATACTGGTAAGGGTTTTTCTCTGATATTTTTGAAGTTACAAAAAATTAATTCATGGTCTATCTGTAAATTATTGTAATGATCTACACCACTAGTACAAATGTCAACCCCACCAGAACAGATTATAACATCAATTAAGGAAATTTTATTTATAGAAAAACGTGTGGGTTCACTTATTAGTTGGGAAAGTTCATAATCATTTAGCAAATTAGTAAATTGTACTGTACTATTACTCTGTAAATCCAATAAATTAATATTAATATCCCCCATACATATTATATCATCACAAATCGGTATAATATTTGAAATAGTATCCTCAAACAAATCCAGAAAATTTTTAAAGTTTGTATTGGGGGGATGATATAAAACTCCTACGCAATATTTTTTTTTGAGAAAGTCATTTTTAACCAAAGTTGTTCCAGTGTATCATTAACACTTACCTCAACTTTCTGATATTTAATATTACTTTTTATGTAAATACATACTCCTCCACCTCTGAAATCACAATATTCGTGTATATATATATATATATATATATATATATATATATATATATATATATATATATATATATATATATATATATATATATATATATATATATATATATATATATATATATATGTATATATATGTATCGTGTATATATATATATATATATATATATATATATATATATATATATATATATATATATATATATATATATATATATATATATATGTATATATATATATATATATATATATATATATATATATATATATATATATATATATATATATATATATATATATATATATAATAATAGCGTAATTTGTCATTGGAAAGTCAAACTTGCTAACAACTAAAAGTTGGGACAAGCACAAATATTGCACTTAAAATGTTTAAATTAGTTATAGGCGGCGTTGGTATAAACACCAAAATTATTTTGTTTGTCCATTGACAGTTGGCCATTAACGTAAAATGTCAAGTAGTGATGTTAGTAATTATTAACATACTTAAATTTCGTTAAATTAATTAAAATAATGGGTCGTGGAAAGGCTACGAGCTAGAAATTACGTGAAATTATTATTCAACAATACCATACGGGTAAAACAATGCGTAAAATTGCTAGTGATTTGACTATTTCAAAATCAACAGTGTATAGTATAATATAAAAATTCAGTGAAACTGCTAATGTGGATGTTCGGGGCAGAAGTTCGGGAAGACCGCAACTCGTTTCTGAAAGAGATTTGCGAAATTTAGTCAAAATATGCAAGTCGTCAAGAAGAAGCACCCTTCGAGAAATAACTGCTAAATGGAACACGGCAACTGGATTAAATATATCTAGAGAATGTTGCCGAAAATACATGCGTAAATGCGGTCTGGGATTTTACAAGGTAAGTTTACTTTTGAATGGTTCATACAGTATCAAAAGTCTCATCAAATGTCTTATTTAGGCAAAAGAAAAGCCGCTATTAACAGAAGTTCAAAAGACAAAGCGATATAATTGGGCAAGATCTAAACTACTCTGGACAGAAAATGATTGGAATAAAATAATATTTAGTGATGAGGCTAAATTTGATGTTTGCGTTGGAGACCACCGTAAACGAGTAATACGGAATAAAACAGAAGCCTTCCATAAAGATTGCCTGAAAAGGGTTGTTAAGTTCCCAAAGGGAATTATGGTGTGGGGCTGCATGTCGGCAAGGGGTTTAAATTTTTTTAAATTTATAGAGGGCACTGTAAATGCCCAAAAATATCAAGAGATACTTCAAACCACACTTTTGCCTAGTACTCAAAAATTGTTTCCCGACAATGATTTCATATTTCAACAAGATGGAGCATCATGCCATTCGGCAAATTCAACCAAAAAATGGTTTGGTGACAATAATATAAAGGTTTTATCCCATCCAGCCAGCAGTCCGGATCTAAATGTGACAGAAACCGTATGGCATAAAATGAAGCAGTATTTAAGAAACCACCTTCAACGTACAATATCTGATTTACGGACAAAACTACAAGAGATCTGTGACAATTTTTCGGTTCAAATGTGTCAATCTTTGGTCAATACAATGCCTGCAATAGTCCAAGCAGTTGTTAAAGCTAAGGGTGATGTGACCCCATATTAAATTTAGCTTTATTCTCAAGTTGTCCCAACATTTAGTTGTCAGTTAATTTGATCCTTAAGTGACAAAGTACTCCATTGCCAATATCGATTGCGTTACCAAAGCATAGAAACATTTTTTTAATGGTCTAGGAAATACTGTTATGTTTGAATTTAAAAGTAAAAACTAAATAATTCAGTCCTTTGGAAAAGCCGTTGTATTATTTCCGAAATATTAGCTTGTCCCAACATATAGTTGTTGGGGCTCGTATATGTTAGATATCGCAGAAAACAGGTATTTATTTTCTAGCCTTGATCAGGCGCATCTGCTATAAAATAACTCCCAGCTCAATCCTTATTTACTACAATATCTTCCGGTAATCCCATAAACACATCCATTGTGCAACACCGTCAGGTAATTTAGGCTGGATAGGATAGTAAATTCAATTCAGTATTGGTGCTTTAATAATGTTTGACAGTAATGCCTGG
This sequence comes from Tetropium fuscum, assembly GCA_964058915.1. Taxonomy (NCBI): domain Eukaryota; kingdom Metazoa; phylum Arthropoda; class Insecta; order Coleoptera; family Cerambycidae; genus Tetropium; species Tetropium fuscum. The sequence goes on from CAXKVY010001720.1 coordinate 19,132, forward strand.
TACACCCTCCTCAATAACCGAACATTGCTTAATACCGACATGACCTCATGGCGTGTAACACAATCATTAGCCATTGTTTGAATAAGCTGGGACCATCGTCCCTTGTGCTGCGTTGAGACAGGACTGAGCCAGGAGATTTCCTAGACTTTACATCGCTGTACGCAGCAGAGTAATATCTGCTCTGCAATAAACTTACTTTGGTGTGGGTAGCGTGTGAGTTCTATTTGTCTATTTATTATCTACCAAGGCTATATCTAGTTAAATTTTGAGAAATAGTCTGGCAAGGACCTTGAACTACATTTACTTTGTTATATGGCGTAAGTAAGAGTATGGTTGCGCCTAGAGAGAATACGCGTACGTATTGCGCATATTTAAACATTAAATATATCAGTTAATAACAGATTTAAGATTAAGACAAACCCTCTATGTACATAGTAACTGATAGAAAGGCGATTTGCTCAATATATAAAACCATTTTGTCTATAAGTATGGCTTCTAAGACGGGCAATATCACTATGAAAGAGTTCTATAAATATGTCTTTACATGCTCTTAAAGATGTGGATTCTGTGAAAGAAAAGTGCATAGCCTATAATAATATAAATGTTGCTGTTGTGTCTATAAGGCCCCAAATTAAAATATTAATAATTTTGCGTCTGATTTTG
>CAXKVY010001721.1:0-22396 GCA_964058915.1 Tetropium fuscum
TATTGCTTAAAGATTGGTGTTTATTCTCATATTGAAATTAAATTTGACAACAGAAAATTCAGTGCATTCCTTATATTTTTAAATATTCCGATAGAGTATTTTTTTCTTATTTCAAAAACGTAGATATAATGTCTTAGTAATTTTGAACCGTTTTGAGTTCTTAATGTCTAAAAGTTACATTTACAAATAATTAACTTTTTTTGGGTAGGCCATGAGCCAAAACAATATTTTTGTAATTTGACGGTTCGATTATGTGCATAATTTTTGTTTTCTGTATTTATTCAACATATTTAAATATTTTTTTACGATTTTCCTCACTTCGTAAAGTATACTCAGGATATTTATTCTTTAAGTTTTTAAGGGGTCAATTTTTTTTATGTCTGCCAACCTTTATTTCAAAAACTGAGTCCATAAACTATTTGTAAAATACTTGGATTTTTTTTCATAATTAATGGATGATCATTGATTACATGAAACTTTTATTTTGGACTTAAATATGTTTAAAAAAAAGTTATAGCCATTTAAATTTTTTGTATGTTAGAAACTTTATTTTTGATGTGTTTATGCTAACAAAAAAAAAACAAAGCAAAAAATAGAAATAAATATTTCACAATAAATAACCTACTAAATGGCACAGAAAGAGTAGAATACATAAGAAAACGGTCGCGGTCACTGAAATGACATTTATTTCCATTGTTGTATAATTTTTTGTTTTCCACGGCACATACATAGTCAAAAAACAGGCCCCTGTTGCGGTATTGACAAACATTCTAACTCTTGTTCTGTGATAAATGTTTCAGAAAATTTCGTTGTATTCAGAAAGAATACCTGAACAACAATAAACACAAAAAGCAATGTTGCCATTTGAAAAAAAAAGTTGACTATCGCTTTTTCAAAAAACTAAAAATATTGCGGTAGGATCCATGTATAGTGTATGTAAAGCCATTTCATTTGATTTTTTGTTTTTCAAAATCCGACTAAATAACGGAGTTACGGCTTGCGCCGTTTTTTAGAAGACAGCCTTTATATTATACCTACATACATCATACACATCAATCTGTCTCTCTATTTATTTTATAGTATACTTGGCTATACTAATTCCTAGTCTAAATAACGCGTCAACATTCGGCACATGGGCTAGGGAGCCTTCGTCAGCATTGACATCTTGCCACGTCGTCTTTTCGTCCTAGATTTTACATATAATCTGGTTTTTAAAATTTTGTTTGGCCTTAACATTTTTAAAAATGTTTCAAATTCATTTAAATGTCCAAAGTACAAGTTTTTACCAGCTGACGGCTTTTACTTTTTAAAGCTGCCAGTAAAATTGTGCATTAAAAAAATTTGGTATATATGCCACAGACCAGGCGGTAGCTGTCGCAGTAGCACTAACGGCTGCCACCACTGCGGTAGTTATCGCTCGGGTCTATTGAAACCACAAAATATTAAACATTTTTTTCTTTATTTCAGATAATGGGAGAAACAATTAATCAACATTATTAAATCAAAAATACTACTTTTTTAAATCAGAAATAAATGTTGGTAACTGTTAATTAAATATAGATATTACTTAAATAATATTGTTATTAAATAATATATATTACTGAACTTTCTGTAACAAGTAATGTTTATATGAACACATATAAACATTACTTGTTATTGCTAAGTATGCTACTGTTGCTAAGAACAATAAAAATGCGTTCATAATTAGTCTTTTATTTTTTATTTATTAGTCACGTTCTGTTAAACAGTTAACTATTATTCGCAAAAGGCCCACGGTATGAATTAGGTATTTCTACCATACCAAGTACTCCCACCTTCAGAGACCTTGTCAAGTAGGTATATTTACAAACTTGTTTTTTTTTTACTGTAAATTACCAATAAGTCTGGTGGCGGCCGGAGGCTTCCTCTACCTCTGGCTCTAGGCCATTTCGTTAAAGAAAAAATAAAGCTTGAAACGATTATAGTTAAATTTGGGCTGTCAACGACTTGCTACAGTTATCGTTAATTCATTTTAAACAACTTTATAATATTCACAGTGATAATAATATAAAGATTTTATACTAAAATAACAGCAGTAAAAACTTTCATCTTGGCTGTTTTTGCTCTTTAAATTTTAAAACAATTGTACATTAGTAATGTACAAGAGTTTTAAAATTTATTAACATAAATTATTGTCAATTAGCTAAAATTAATAATATCAATGCTATCTTGATCTTGTATTGTAGGTGTTTTTTTTAAATATAACACCCTGTATATTCCTACACTTCATAATTTTGAACAAAAAATACTTATGACCAAATAATGAATTCAAAACAATTCAAAAATGTAGGAATATAATAGGTCGTACCTATTTAAAAAAAATTGCGTAAATGTGAAACTTCTTTATTAAATAGCATAAAAAAATAAGACTCCAATTCCACAAATATTTTCTACACTGTTCTATTATTCATTATATGTATATTATTAAAATTTAATTATATAAACTGGCAGTCCTAAAACCAAAGTTTGAAATCTAAAACAAATTTTTTGTTTCATTTACATACGCATGCCAACAAGCACATTAGGTAAGTATTTTATTTTTTATTTGTGATAAAACAGATAAAATAAATCTATAATAATATAAAGTACATATTTGTAATTGTACGAAAAGCGTCAAGTTAGAAAAATAGTTAAATATTTTATTTTTGCAAAATCGATTAGACCATCAAATTGCGTAATATAATGATGATGATAGTATGAATTGAACCATTTAAGCTTATACGGTTAAAATAATTTAGATTATTCTATTTCAATTCAACAGTTGTCAACATTTATCTTCTATGTATAAACAAATAGATGCAAAAAACGATCAAACAAAAATTTTAATACATTTTGCTATTACTTTTTTCAAATAATGTATTTTTTCTACAAACACCATTAAAAACTAAATTTTTAACACGGCATACTTGAATTAAAAATGTAATATTATAAAAACTCGCGTTAAAAATGATCACATGATTTACTTTTAACACTAGTGCAAAAAGTGAAATGACAAGTCGTTTGTCATCATAACGTATATATTTATTAACAAAAAATTACAAGTTATTTAGAAATATTTATATTATTTGTACAATTGGAGCAATTAGTAATATTTATTAATGTGCCCAAAGCCCCGAAGACTTCCAAATTTTAGAATTATGCTCGAAATAGGCCAACATTACATTTTCACTATACTTGCCTGCAACATTGTTACGATTCGCACCATTCCACAAAGCGTTTGTACGCTAATTCTTATTGTTTTTTAGATTTTGTGGGCAACAAATCTAAAGTTGCCCTTGTAGCTGCTTCTTCAATTTCTTGAGGAATCGATTCGCTTCCTTCTGGACTATAATTAATATTGGAACTCATCATATTGCAATAGTTTTTCACATTTGACAAGCATGTGTCAAACAACGGACAAACTTGATTTATTTTTTTAGACTTTGTTAGACCGCTGCCAGGCAACGGCTACAAATTGTTTGATTTAAAACTTTGATTTGTTTGAGTTAAATTAATATTTCTTAATATTATATAGAAGTCATGATGAATGTTAATAATGAAAATATATTTTTATGATAATAACATACAGGATGGACAAAAAGAGCATGTCAAAATAATTGTTAAATCAAATGTCCATAATTAATATGAACAATTCTTGTTTTTATACATATTTTAGTTACATATTTATTTATGAATCTAAGTTTGTAACTGACCCTAAGAGCCGTTCGTGCATACAATTTTGTATGTATCACAGGCGCTTACTTAACGCCCTTGATACATAAATAACTATTATTTATTATAAATCAACCATTTGATATTTTTATGAGATATGACTTAAAACTAATCATAGTATTCATGAAGCAAGTAGGTACTTACAAGGTAATAAGTAAAGCAATAACTGTAATAAAATATTTGAAAGTATTTTTGAAATGTTCATGAGTTTTTTAGATCTGTAAGGAAGATCGTTCTAGTCATTCTTTCAGCAACAGAATTTTGCTGTGGTGTGTAGCTTACGGTCAAATGGTATGTTATGTCCCTTTTTTTGCATAAAAATCCTTGAATTCATTTGATAAATACTCTCCCCTATTGTCACAGTAAATATTAGTAATTTTATAATTGAAATGTGTTTCACTTTTAGCAATAAAATCCTTAAAAGTATTACGGATATCAGATTTATATGTTATCAAGTATTTTTTTAAATAAATACAGCCTCGTTTCCAATGATTATTATGTCCACATGATCGCAATGTTTATTATTTGTCTATTGTTGACATGTTGACTAAAACATTTGGCCACTAAACGTGCCTTGTAGCGGATGGGATTCCCGTATTCATAATTTTTACTGCAAACACCCATCTACAACCCACTATATTTTTATTTATGGGTTTTGGTACTAGAGACCAGGTTTTATTAAGTTTAACCCTCAACTGGTATTATTGGGTCAAATTTGACCCAAAGCATTTTCTAAGCGCTATATTCAGAGGAGTAGAGGCGATCTTTCCCCACCCCGCCAGGTATTCTCCTGGCGTGATATATCCTTCCTTGTGTAGTATAAGTGTTTCAGTTATCGTTTACAGTTGGGCCGGTATACACGTTTTGGGTCAAAATTGACCCAACAATACCAGTTGCGTTTACCTATTTACCAAGTGCCGCCCCTCAAAAATGTCCCGATTTCTTACCGACGCCCAATTGGAAGACATTCTAAACAATTTATCTGATGTCGGTGATAATGAGGGACCCTTGGAGACTGAAATTCAGGAAAGTGACAGCGATTTAAGTGATGCAGAATTGATAAGTGAACATTCTGAATCAGACATCGAATTAGAGAATGAATATGAAGGTGACACTTCACCCTCCAACCAAGGACAGTACTTTTATGGGAAAAACAGGTACAAGTGGTCTGAAATACCCCCTTCAAGTTCGAGAACAAGAGCTGAAAACATCGTTTTACACCTTCCTTGGCTGAAAGGATCTGCTGCAACAAATCCACCTACTTCTTCCCTTTTGATGACGGAGGAAATTATTGATATTATCGTAGAGCACACTAACCGAAAAATAACGGACGAATCTCACAAGTATGGAGAAACTGCTACCTTCGTAAATCACACAGATAAAATTGAAATGAAGGCATTATTTGGTTTATTGTATCTAACTGCAATATTCAAGTCAGCACATGAAGACGCAAATAGCTTATGGGCTACTGATGGTACAGGGCGAGACATATTCAGGTTGACAATGAGTTTGAAACGATTTCTTTTCAGTTATGCGATTCGATAATCCTGATACGAGGGAAGCAAGAAAATCTCGTGGTGACAAGCTAGCTGCAATATCAGAGGTTTTCAACAATTTCATCAACAATTGTAAAACTAACTATAATTGTTATAGATACGTAACAATAGATGAGATGTTGGTGGGGTTTAGAGGGAAATGTAGTTTTCGGGTTTACATAAAAAGTAAACCACAACGATATGGTCTGAAAATTATGTGCCTATGTGACTCAAAAACACATTATCTACTCAATGCATTTGTGTACACTGGCAAAAACCCGAATATTGTGAATCCTAGACATCTAGCCATACCCACGCTCTCAGTTTTAGATCTGGTTGCACCAATAGCAGGAAGCAATCGCAACGTGACAGGAGATAACTGGTTTACTTCTTTAGAACTTATGCAAGAGTTAAGAAAAAACAAACTAACATATGTGGGCACCATTCGGAAGAATAAGAGGGAAATTCCTCCGGAATTCTTAGCTAACAGACAACGAGATATATATTCATCAATATTTGGTTTTACACGAGATAATACTTTGGTCTCTTATGTTCCGGCTAAAAACAGAAGTGTGCTCCTAGTTTCATCATTACATCATGACCAATCAACGATGAAAGATGAAACCAAAAAACCGGAAATCGTACATTTCTACAATTCCACAAAAAGTGGAGTCGATTCTCTGGACCAGAAGTGTGCTGTGTTTTCGTGTAATCGCAGAACGAGACGATGGCCACTTGCCATTTTTTATGCAATATTGAATATAGCAGGTGTGAATAGTCACGTTTTGTTGAATTTTGCTGTTAAAAATTTGAAGATGAATAGAAAATCTTTCATAAAAGGTCTGAGCATGTCCTTAATTGATGAAGAAATGAGGCGACGATACTATAATCAACATCTACCAAAGGAATTAAGACTGAAAATCAAAGAATTGCTAAAAATCAATGAAAATCCCCCGGCACGAAGGGATGAGCACGAACCTCCCCCCAAAAGAAGGCGATGCAAAGACTGCCCAAGTACACTAGACAGAAAACACTTCACGTTCTGCACTAAATGTAACAAAACAATTTGTAAACAACATTCACATCAAACCATTTTGTGTAATGAATGTAAAGATGTCGAATAAGTTGTTTTGCAGTTACCAAAAACTACAGCCGAAAGCCATTGTTATTTTTTAATTCATGATTCCTATGTTATTTTTCTCTGCATAGATGCTTACTTTATACCTTTTTTTAATAGTTTTTAAGGTTCAGTTTACTTCTGAAGTATTTGTTATTTTTATTTTTGCCAAAGAGTATAAGGCCAAAATTTTTTTTATTATTTTCTTTTGATAGTTGTATTTTTGAGTTATAATAAATGTTTGATACTTTTTTGTCATAACGTTTTTTATTTTCACCTATACAACGAATTTTTTCCATGTAGATGAAAAAAAAATGCCCCCTCCACTCTCAAATGGGGACTGGGTCGTTGGGTCATTTCTGACCCAACGATACTAGTTATTTGACCCAGAAATCACCATACCAGTTGAGGGTTAAGCGAATTTAATTCGTCTTTTACTACTTGCTCTCACTTAATAAGATCTTGATATGAATATTACAATAATATAGTATGTCCCAGTTTAAGCCAATACCCCCTGGTATTTTCTGTAAAGTCAATAATTCCATCTTTTGTCATGTAAATTGTTATAATATACTATGTAAAAACATCTTAACAGTCTAATAATAAACGATTTTTTTTTCATTTTTTAAAGTCGACTATGATCAAGCAGCAGGACAAAAATTTAAAAAAAAAAATCAGACTCCTCTCAAAAATAATTCTTGGTGGGAAATGTTATACCGGGTGTTTTCCATTGAATAATAAGTTTTGGATTAAAATATACTAACTTATATGAGAATATAATATTTAAAAATTATTCACTTTTACTCAGAAGAGTTACCTACCTGCTACAGAAGAATAAATAACTCAAACTGACACTATGTAGATACTTAGAAAATAAAGCTTTTAAATATAATATATTTAAAAAGCTTACAAAATAAAAATATTTTACATGTTTTATTCTATTTTTGTTATATTAGTAATGAGAAAGTTATAAAAAAATAATATTGCGTTATCCGTACTTAATTTTTCTTACATATTTTGACAAATTAAATTTACAGGCATTTATTGCCGTCAGAAAGATCTTTGACAAAAAAAAAGAATAAGACGGGTTTCATTTGGAGATCGAGATTTGTTACGTATATATTATGACATTATATACGTATATATTATCACAAGATCGTGTGTATAAGATGGATGTTCTTGCCAAAGGAAAACTTGAGAGACACAACATTTAAGTTATATCACAAAAATATACTAAAACCTAAAATTATCATAGGTACTAAAAAAGCTAAAAATCCTGATTTTCACATGGTGTGTATCGGTTATCGCAACGCATTATATTCCTGCTTCTCCAAGAATCGTCCGCGTGATACCAGCACCTCGTGTTCCCGCTTCTCTAAAAAACACCCTGCGGCACAGCACCTCGTGGAGATTTGCAATTATATATTATGATTAACGCAAACATTATCAGAACGAGAAATGATCAGAATTATCTGAAACAAAAAATTTATAAAATATACACATAAAAATAATTATTAATCAACCTTACCTTATTGCACCCTTACGAATGCACCAACTTGATGTTTTTTCTGAAATAAGACCGCAAGTCGCAGAGCAATTTATACTAGGTATGTTCCTTGGTGATTCTATACATACGATCTATACATATACACTAATGCTATAATTATTTACCGATAAAATTTACTGGTTTATATTAAACTATGTAGGTTCGTTCCAACAACTATTGAACTAGTTCAGAACTGCTGATACCGTCATACGTAAGATATTTGATATTTTTATAATAATTTGGCAGCAGCGCCGGAAGTCACTACAATCTTTATGTATGACGAATATATGAGGAAACAGATAAGAAGTGGAAGTCACTTTGTATCTTCTACATGCCATATATGGAGGTTGTAAAAAAAAAGATATATATTTCCCCTCATTTGATTGCCCTTTTAAATAAGCTCCCGTAAAGACCCATTACAACTTTTATAAAAAAATACCTTTTGGTTGACACGGAAGTTAGGTCGTCCTATTAATATAATGGAAGTGACAACTTAACAGGTATCAATATATATATATATATATATATATATATATATATATATATATATATATATATATATATATATATATATATATATATATATATATCCACACTATTTCAATATCGGGGTATAACATAAGATTTGCTTCGTTTAGTAAGTATACAAAAAGCAACCTATTCCAAGGTATAAGATCGATTCCCAACACTAAATCGACAGTAATAAGATCGATTCAAAAAATCTAATTATTTTCGCAAAAAAGATCGATCTTCTAAAATATCGATTCAAGATCGTCAACCCTACTTTAGAATAGTATAGGTACATGTAATTTTGAGCGAGTGACGAAAGTAAGGAGTACGGATGGTGATGCATAAACGTTATGCTCATTGATTGCGTAAAAGCTTTGATTATAAATATATACCCTCGATAATTCATGGTTCATGGACATTACGTTTATTATGCTTGCCTTCGAATAGGGGGTAGCTCTGCCAGCCAGCCACTGCCAGCTCTGATCTACATTATTTCGATGCTCCCGCGGTTTCTTAGAGGACAATCACCCCCGATAGTGTCAATAAATAGGCGAGTTAATAACAGTCGTATATTGGACTTCCCTTAATCCAAATCTTGAACAAAAGCAGACTAATACTAGAAATTAGAAATGAAAATATATGCGGTCACCGCGTCTTCCATAGTCAGCATCGTTTTCCGTTCCGGGCGCCGGGAGTGGACGTATAACCCAAACATCGCTGAAATCGGGACCGCATTTGATTTGCCGATAACACGATATAAAAGACAATACATATGAACAAATACCTAGGTAAACCAGTTATTTGTTATTTTTCAACACATCAAAGTGGCCATAAGTGTCGTATACCTAATCCTTTTACATTTGTTTTGTTAGCTAAGTACTCATTTGCCCATTGTTATATTGATCACAAATTTCTTCTAATAATGTCATCTACATGTTAGAAAAAGAAAACGTCAAAAACGTGGATGTCGTAAATATTTACCATTTTTTGTTTAATTTGCTCCAATTCTGAAACCGAACAAAAAATTGGTATAAAATGTAAGATGAAGGACATTTTAAAAATATTAGAAATAACTAGGTATTTATGTTTATGTAACCAGTTAGGAAATGAGTGATTTTGTGTAACGAGTGAAAATTGGCGGGATGAAACATGTGTCTCATACATGATTTTTTCTGGTTTTGAAATAGGACTGAGAATAAATAAACAGAAACAAACGAAAAAAATATTAACTTTCTAAATTTGTGTATTGCCTACAGCAATATCTATCACAAGTTGTTCCCAACGATATACCTAGCAACAAATTGTTGCTATTGTTACTTTACGTAAGTAGTTACATACAGTAAAAAATTATAGGTACTTAGACTTGGGTACTAAATGAAGTCTGTTTCGTCTATCATCTGCTGCGATTACGAAATACAAGCGATATAGGTACTTTTTTATTATTCGAAATAGGTAGTTACAAATTAAGTATCTAGGTAGGTATATCCCGATCAAATAAATTAATAAAATATAAAGATTGGAGGAATATTTTTTATTTGAAGTTTTCTGTATTGAAACATGTAAACTACATCAATTTGTTTGACGCAGAGAAAGTTTGATATGATAGTAGAATGGAACAGAATATCAGCAAATTAAATAGCAAAGGTAAATATAAGACAAAGCGGACACCCCGGTGTGTGGAATACACTCTAAAATAGTGGAAAGTATCTTGATATATTCCCTTTTATTTATTAGAATTTTTATGAGAAAATATACTTGCGAGATTAGTTTGAAATATTTTCTGAGTTTTTTAATTCATTCCAATTTTGTCACATGTATCGCCTGAAAGACATCTATAGGGTGGTGGCGCACGCATATAGGTGTAATTTCGCCCGTTGTATTAACGGATATTTTTTGTTATTGTCTCAGTGGCAGTGTGGCAGGTGTTCGATGAGTTATTGTGTCCTTGACCGTATTAGGTAGGTGTTTACAACCCCATCGAACGTGCACAAGTGTAAAAGGCGTGCCCGAGTGTTTTTATAATATTTGTGTCTAGTGTTTGTAAAATCATTGGTTATAGTTAATATTTTATAGTGTTATTATAGTATTATAGTATTTATAGAATATAGCGTATAGTATTTATTGGTTATAGTAGTTTTATACAGAGTAGTGCAATGGAAGAACTAGGCACATTAAGGAGTAAAAAGCAAAGCCCCAAAGAAATAGTTATGAGCCGCCGGGGCGCTCTTACCTCCCCGTGGTCCTTGCTGGGAATGCTGGGCGATAGCAATTTAATTTATGTCTTTTATTTTAAATTGTTATTGGCTAAATTGAGCACTAAGTTGTACACGCAGCATGCAATTTTTTTTCATACTCATACATGCATATATGAGTATGACATAATAAGATATCTTTTGAAGTCACTTCCCCTTGGTTGAGTATGATGATACGCCACTGAGCAGTAGAGCCAGTAAATCGCCGGCTTGTTCATGCAGGTGTCTTCTAAGTGAGCGAGAAGGGAAATGGGATTTATATGAGTTGAAGAGGGATAGCGACCGATATAGTAAGCCGCGGACTGGAGATTATAATTCTATTCACAAGAAATTGTAGCGGTATGCGGTATAATATCCTTTTGTATTGCATAGTGATGTGATTTACCGCTTCTGTAGTAATTGGTAGATACGGGTTTTCTTTGTAAAATGCCGCACAATTTTTTGCTGTAGTTTGTATATTAAACGAAAACACTATAGTAGGTGCAATTCAAAAAACAACTATTATACCCAAACAACGGATGATATTTTGATATTCACCATATCCAATAATCATACATTATTAAGAAATATAAATTATTAACAATAAAAAAAATTATCTCTTCTATTATCTATTCTATTAAACTCTTTTAGTCAACGGCAACCAACCGTTGCGTTGGTTAGATACTATTTTTTAAGTTAAACTCATTATCTCTGAAATATTTTCAGTTATTAGTAGTACCAGCTACTAGTTATTAGTAGTACCAGCAGACATGTTCTTCAATAGATTTCCTGACCACCCTCATGCCATATTAAGAATGGGAACAACAGGGTCAAAATACAAGGATTGTGCAGCTCTAATGTCATACGGTTACATTCTGGAGCTCTTAGGAATGACAGAGGTCAATGACTTTCTCAAATGGATCTTTGTTTCAAAGATTGGAGATGAAATATCGAGGATGATGAAAGCTGGAGAAGAACTAATGGAAGAATTTTCATACTTCCCGTATCAGGTAGACTTTTCGTTAGTTCAAAAATCAAATTACTCAGCCGCTGCCAATCCTCTCCTTTTTGAACTGATTCATCTAACAGGAGCGATGATGCGATCTACTAGATCGATGAATGCCCGACATATCTGTGAATATCAAGCGATGAACATTCTGTTGAATGCGGCATGTTTGGCGTATGTTTACACCCATAACTTCACGATGGATAGTGTTTTCGTAGAATCACATAGCTAAAAAAAAATAGTGTTTAGATACATAGGTACCTACTAATTATATATTTTCATTCAATTCAGTTTTATTATAAAACATAGATACCCTATTTGAGAAGTTGGCTGATGACCCACACACATTTTTTAATTATTTTCGCATGAGAAAAAAATACATTTGATTACATATTGGATAATATAATTAATAAAATCAAGAAACAAGATAGTCGATTTAGAATGTGCATACCACCTAAAGAAATGTTAGCAGTTACAATAAGGTAAGTTTGTTACCATAATGTTTTATACAATCATAAAAAATCATTTTATTTTAAGTTATACATATTATTAATTCGCAATACAGATTTGTACAAAAAAAAACTTAAAATTATTCTCCCATCAAAAAATTAAATTGACACATTAGTATACCTAAACAGTAAAATAAATGAAAAAAAATTATTCCAGAGTGTCATATGTTACCGTATCATTACACAGTTGTTGATACTTGTTTACCACTGTATAATTTGTTAAAATTCTTTGAGAAGGTTGTTCTTGTTGTTGGTGTTCTATGTGATTGGAAGGAGAAGGCGACTGATAATCAAAACCTTGGAGCGAACTTTGGTATGAGTCTGAGGTCTGAGTGGCTCATCGCAGGGGAAGGCACCGGAACATAAACTACACTGCTGTTGGGATGGATTGACATGCTGCTGTTGAAGTCGTTGATTTGGAACACGTCGTTGTTTAATTTTTATATATTTTTTTGTTCTTAAAGATCTCAAAAATGAATCTCTTTTATTAGCCCATTTAGCCATAATAATCTCAATGATAAACAATCGTCGACGACATGAGGGGAGTGACTGCTTCTGACCAACATGTCGTTGCTTGTCACGACACGATACCGATCTATCGGCGAGTGTGAAAGCATTCCATTTAATTACATGAGATTACGCATCCACCGATATCGTTGTCGTGTCGGCGTCGTGTCGGTAGATGTGAAAACGCCCAATGCTGTACTAGCAGTATTTGCAGCTATGCCTGTTTTCATCATTAAGCCGGCATAGGACGGCTTAGGACTTTTGGTATGTTGTTCAGTAGGTACACTAAATAGAATATTTCTACCATTTTTCAGATCTGCATAGTTTTTTTTAAGCTCAAACCCTTGACCTAGCATCGAGAATCTAGGGTCTAGGGCACCAAATTCAATCTTGGGGTATGAACTGGAAGGTATAAAATTTTCAGAATACGGGTATTATGCAGAATTGTATGCCGAATCTGATTCCAGAGGGCGCGATATCCGCCCGAATTGCGAAATAGGAAAAAAAATAACATTTTATGAAAAAAAGTGGAATTTAAATATTGGGAATTTTGTCGTTTACACTGCATTTACGAGCTTATTTATATAGACTTTTTAACAAACCTTATATCAATCGAAAGCTTAATGTTTGTAGTTTCGTATAAGATTAACAGAAACACGTTATTTTTATTAGGAACTGCCCTATAAATTTTTTTAACAATAAGCGATCGGAAACCGCAGCATAAATTTCTGCATCGAGGTAGGTAGGTACTTTTGTTATTATTGCAGATAGATGTGTAGTTAATCGAGACGAAATACGGATAATAGACCAAGGAACATTTTTTATTAAGCTTTTTTTTTGATTAGCCTAATAGTTTAGGAGATATGATTTTTTTATGACGCGCATTTAGTTTTGGTCTGCCGCGCGCTTGGTCTTGCTGTTGTAGCTGTGCTTTTTACACGTGATATAGCCATTATAATACAAATATTTATTTATTTATTATATGCGTATTGTCTTTTATATGTATAGTTCTTTTTTTCTTCAATGTATATATATAGATATATATATATATATATATATATATATATATATATATATATATATATATATATATATATATATATATATATATACATATATATATATATATATATATATATATATATATATATATATATATATATATATATATATATATATATATAAACATTTAGCTAACATCTTTCGTATGATATTTGGTAAAGGTCATAAATAATGCTAGTACAGTGTAAATGAGAGTTCTGGATCAGACCCCCCCCCACCACTTTTCTCCCACCACCAATCCCACCCACTCCTTACCCCCACCAATCCCACTTTCTATTGGTCACCCCACCACTGAATCCAGCATCCTATTGGTTACCCCACTTACACATCACCCACTCCTTTCTGTTTTCAACAAATCAAGGTAAGGAGAGTTCTAGATCACCTTCCCATACCATAATTTCCCGCCCGCTATTCCAACTTTTGAGGCTTCTGAATATTTCAACCACAGTCAAACAAGAGTAATGGCTTACAATACTAGTGCGTTTAATTTACCGGAACTTCAAGTTGATTTTTCAAATAGTATTCCACCAACTTTTCAGAATAAAAATGAGTGCGTAGTAATAGGTGAACGGAGATAAATACCAGCTGAACAAATCGAAATGTAAATTCGTATCTGTTGGATTAGCGTATGATTTCCAGTACGAACCATGCATAAAATTAAGTGGAACTAAATGTGATACTGTAGTATTTAACCAAGATGAGTGGAAGTGTTTCCTCACATACCAAGGGGTTATAACGAACTACTTTTATATTAACGATGTTATGCAACCGATGTATGTAGGAAACTTTCGTATAGAGTTTGAGATGGGATCACATTCCCGATTTATAAAAATATTTAAAAATAATTCCTATGTATGTCTGGGATATGAAACAATATCTAGATATGCTAGAAAGATTGCAATTTAAAAACTATTTCAGTGTTGTACAAAAAGGGGTGCAATGTCAATCAGGAGATGTGCTTGAAAATGCACTAAACATAGTTAACAAAAATCGTAATAGTGAAAATGTGGTAATGATTATGGAATTAATTTATACTCATCCTGAAGTGTTTACGAGTGAGTGTTGTAGTAAAACGAGAAATGAAAACAGTTACTTTTAATGAAGGGTGCAATATAACTCACCATCTTATCGTTTGGAGGTTCGCATACAATTCGTCTAGGAAGAAATACTGGGAAATTGTAGCTATCGACCGAATGCGCTTTAAAAGACGTATCGATTTGCAGTAATTATTAACCCTGTATTAGATGTAAAGCATAGAAATGATGTATATGAGAAAATGTATAATAAAAATAAATAACTAAATCATATGTAAATGTTGTTTTATTTAAAAAATACATAATAACAGTTAAACAAGTTCATTTTTATTAATCCATGAATTATGTTTATTACCAAGTCCTAGCCATTTAACAAACAGTTTATTTCCTTTGTATCTTAATACTTTTTCAACAAGATAAATATCGGGGTGCTTTACTAACTGAAGTTCCTCTTCATAGAATCCTCCCTTGATTTCATTCCTCCCCATTTTCTTGATCTTTCAAAAAATATATAATGGGATTACCTTGTTTTACTTTTACAACTGTAAAGATTTCATTTGACCAGTTCGGAGTGTAACCTTTTGTAAAGGCTTCACGGTATTTACTTACGCGGACGGCATCATCCACTCTAAATTTTGGATTTTTAGGATCAATCGTTTTAAGGTGACTATATACGGTTTGTAAAAGATATTTTTCATTTTTCTTCTTAACATCAGTAGGCTTCATTCCAGTTGTTTTGTGCACGGTGTTATTATATTTCTCAACTATATCAGGTAAAACAGATATCCATTTATAATTTCCTTGCAAACTAAATTGTTTCCACATTCTATTTTTCAAAGTTCTGTTGACTCTTTCAACAACACTCGCCTTAAGATTGGAATATGTGCTGTAATGATTGAGTTTCAATTTTTCCATCAACCCCTTAAATTCAGTGTTATAAAATTCTTTCCCCATATCAGTTTGAATGTTTTTTGGTAAAGTTCTCATTTGAGATAAAACTTTCCTCATAGCATCAGTTACATTTTTAGCGGACTTAGATTTGACAGGCTCACACCAAACAAACTTCGAAAACGCATTTATAGTTACCAAAATGTACTTGTACCCGCGATTGACTTTTGCGTATGGAATCATTTCGACTAAGTCTGCTTCAAGCAGATCATTCAATCCTTTAACGATCACCCGTATTCTTTTAAAGCGTTTTCTTGCCGGTTTATGTAATTCATTTACTACATCCTCCTTGAGGTTAACCATCTTTAGCTATAGGACACTGAAGAACAATTTCAACATATAATGATGCGTTGACAAGTGTTGAAGGATCTATTAGAAAAGATAATACATCTCCTTTGTTTATATCCTTTCCTGTCAGCATGTCTGGCGTAAGAGTATCTGCGTAAGAGATTGTCTAGTAAGTAGTACAAATTACCCTTAAGTGGATTAAAATGTCCACATATAGTTAAAACACATTTGCTATGATGTAAAGACGGCTCACAGATGTAAAACGGTGATGAATTTGGAGCAGAAGTTAGCAGAGATGGTGGGGTAGTAACTGATATAGAATATGGAGCTGTTTTAGATGCTAGCATATGTCTACCAAATGTATCAATAGGCATGGTTGCTACTCCACAATAATCACTCAACTGACCACACACATCATCATACCAGTAATTTATTGTATAATTTTACCTTCCCTGAGCTCTTCTAAAATTGAGATTATCTCGTTGTTATGTCCTGTATTCCCAGCAGATTGCGAAGCTACTAGCAGCTTTAGTCTATCTACAAGCTCGTTATAATCATCAAAATATTGATATTCTTTAAGTTTATTATTTAAATCCAACATGTGAAGTTTTAAACCTTTACCACTCGTATAAGCTTTACTTCGCGTTTTATTAGTCTGGAATTTGAAAGTGAACCAGATCTCGATCTGGAAATTGTGGGAACTATCTTTGCAGGTATTGCTGAGGTGGGTTTTTGTACAGTAGTTTTGTTAAGAAGCTTACTTTGTGACATCGAATGTAATGTTGTAATGCGTGGTTTAATTATATCGATAAATTTTGACGCGCGCGATGTTGATAGACCCCTGTCCGGACTATAATCCAAGTATTGAGCGTTGGTTCTCTTAATTATATCGATATACTCATCAATATCTGTTGATCTATAACCTGCTGGATGCTTCTTAAATAGTAATTCATAGAGTCCAGGCGTTCCTTTATATTTTAAATTTTTAATAACAATGTCAGGCCCCTCAAAGTCGACTGAAGAGTCACCAATCGCATATTTCTTTGAGTACGGGTCAAAATATATTCCAAAAGTATCGTCGAATTCATTTTTAGAATCTGCAAGTTTTTCCTCGATGTACGCTCTAGGTAGAGGAGCATTAAATTGTTGTAAGTACAGATCATGCTCTGTAGTCGCAGTAGAATCTGCTATTTGTAACGGGAAGGTTTCATCGAAGAAGCTCTCACTAAACTCAGGATTTATTGTCGTTGGATCGTGCTGAAATGTTTCATCTTCCAGTTCGATTGGTGTCATATGGTAATATTCAGGGGGCGGTTGTCCTCGAAAAGGTAAACTGTTGCGGGTTTCTTCTTTCACATCTTTTTTAATATCGCCTTGTGGAAATACTTTTTCGGACTTGGCGAGTGTTGTTACTAATTCTTTCAAAAGTTGAGTTATGGGCATATAGTTTTTTTCTAATTGAGCCTGTGATTTAACTATGTCACTCTTTAGAGCTTGGTACTTTTGTTTTAACGCTTTTCTGGAAGCTAAAAGCTGTTTTTTTAACCGATGCGTCATTATGACGATTACTGTAGCACTAATGCTTATCAAACTTATTTTCCTTTTATATATTGATGAATGTATCAAACCCCTTTCGATATCTCCCGGACTGTATAGGGCAGTCTTTATCTATTACTACGAAGCCATATTTATCTTTCCAACATGACGCACAGAGATCCTTAAAATCCTGAAATGACATGTCAACATTCACGTTATCATCATATATATGCTTTAGATTTGTTATATCCTGCTGAAATATTACAATAAGGTTTGCATTATCTCGTATTAACTGTTTGGGAATGGAGGAATAGGTTTGACATAGATAAAAACAATCTGTATTTTTATGATGACCAAAACAGAAGTAGCTTTTTATTATACTCTGCTCACATAATACAACATCATCGAATATTATTACTGAATTATTTCGAATCTGATCTGGATGTATGACATCTTCCCCATCTTTAAACTCATAATATCCAATATCCTGCAGGGGGTGTAATAGTGTTCGCAGGTAATCATACTTGGGTTGGTATAATGATTTTGAATACAGATAAATATTTTCAAAACGTAAGCCATTGGGGTGCTCTAATATACTCAACATTACATTAGTTTTCCCAGATCCTGACACACCCACAATTAAACCCCGTTTTGACTGACCACCGAACAAAACTCCGTGTTTTTGGAAAACGGGTTCACAACTAATGTTATCATAGTTATTGATAGGTAAGGAGGCGAATTGCATTTCAAACTTCATTTGGGTTAACCGTAAGAAACTGTGGAATTCTCTAAGGATGTGGGTATATATAGGTCATTCCCAATGCATACAGACTTATTCACTCAACAAAAGCGAAGAGTATAAAATGGTGGAGCGGAAACATATCTCAGTAAGTAATCGTAAAAAGCCCATCAAGAGAGGTCGTGGGTTAGTCAACACCTTGATTAATAAACTGCCTTTCGAATTGCATTTACCGGGGGGATATAGATACTGTGGTCCAGGTACTAAATTAGATAAGAGGCTAGCTGGGGTGACCCGGGAATAAACCCTCTAGACGAGGCATGCAAACAACACGACATAGCATATTCTAAATTCGAAAATACGAGTACAAGAAATATTGCGGACAGAGAACTAGCGACGGCAGCTTCTAATCGCCTGAAAGCATCAGACGCAAAGTTGGGGGAAAAAATTGCGGCATTTGGAGTATCAAATATAATGAAAATGAAGAGTAAATTAGGCATGGGAGGACTTGGACGGAGGCTGGGATACCCGGTGCGGGATATAATCGAAATACCAGTGGTTGGTTTGACCTAACCATGTTCGAAGATTGGTTCGTACAGATTTTATTACCATTTTTCAAAAAAACTAAATGGTCCAAAGGCAATGATTGGTGACAATTTATCTAGTCATCTGTCGCAAAATGTGATTAAACTATGTATGGAAAATAACATTAAATTCATACTACTGCCACCAAACTCAACACATTTATGTCAGCCCCTAGATGTAGCCTTTTTTAGGCCACTTAAAATTAAATGGAGGCAAGTATTGGACAATTGGAAACGTTCTAATCGAGGTGTTCTGCCTAAAAGCCTGAAGGTGTTAACCGAGGTGTTCTGCCTGAATTTCCCCGTTTACTAAAGGAAACCATTGACGAAATTGGCCTGAAAATTGAAGCCAATATCATAGGAGGATTTAAGAAGAGCGGAATTATACCCCTAGATGCAGACAAAATTTTGGCCCTTATTCCAGAAAAAGCAGTCCTCAACGAACATCAAAACGATGCCGATGCATCATGGACAAGTGCTTTTACGAACCAATTAAAACAATCTCGATTTGGTGCAGGTAACTCTGGTGCTACAAGAGAAAACTTGGAAGGCAATAGTTCAAGGCCCACCAGAGGAAAACGTATGAATGTACAACCCGGAAAGGGTGTCATCATTAAAGATACATCTGAAGCGACAGAGCTGGAAGAAGTGGAATCTGAGGTAGACAGTCCTGCAAGCAACAACGAGAGCTCTGAAGAAGAGGAAGTTGGTCAAATAGAAGAAACTCAGATTTTCGTCTTAGTTTCCTTTGCAACAAATAAACGTGATAGAATGTTTGTAGGAAGAGTAGAAAACATTCTTGCTTCAAACAAGTTTCAAATTAACTTTCTGCGAAAAAAGAGCAGTTGTAAGCAGAATTATTTTGTATTCCCCGATGTTCCCGATGTGCAGGATATTGACAAAGATCAAGTTGTCAAATAGGTGTTTGGGAGCGGCATTCGACGTGGCAGATATATTTTTAAGCAAATAACTTTTGACAATGTTGAATAATCCTTATTTATTTGAGTTAAAGTTTGTTTATATTTAGTATTCCATGTAATATTTTCATTTTGAACAGTTCTCTTTCTGAAAAAAAATTACAACAAAAATTTGTGATCGGATATAGACTAACATCGACTTATATCCAATTTCAATGCAAAAAGGTAGGCGATTGGATTTACCCCACAATATGGGGCAAGTCCGATCAGAATTAAACCAAAAAAATATACTATGCTTTGAAACTTTTGAAATATGTTTGTGTGTCATTGGGTAAACAAATGTTGGGAGATTATATACACTGCGCAACTTATTTAACGCACAACCAAAAAGTTAACTCAAATTTGACGTTATGTATTTTCGACAATTTTTGTTCGTTTTGGTTTTTGGATTTTTTTTCAAATTGTAGGTTTTTCTCTTAGGAATATCACTGTCTTAGTTGTTTTGGTAAAACGAATGATTTTGATATTATACCAGGTGCTATAAAAATGCTATGTTTTTATAGCACCACCATTTACGAAGTTTGCATCACCATTTACGAAGAATCTCATAATCAGGACTGGAGTGATCCAGTTATGTACTTTACCTAGATCTGCAGATGAATGGGAGTGTAAAGTGGAACACGATAATCTACCAATAGTGACTAACGGAAAGAGTAATCGGTTATCTAACGATTGGTCCTTCAAGATTACATGGGGTCCATTATGTATCATCTCTACAGAAGACCCTACTGTAGAAACTTGCAAGGAGTTACCATCCAACATCAAAGTGAGTACAGTGGATATGAAAGCACAGTTAGGACATATTAGTATAAGTGCTATAAAAACCGAAATTTCAAAACGTCCTGTGGGCTATACAAGGTATTGCAAGTTATTGCAATCCATCCATGGCACCATTTCAGGGTAGAAATCTTGTTGATATTAATAAGTTGGCAAGCTTCATCAGCCGTAACTTTTCAGTTATATCTTTTGAGGACTTACAGCATTTAAAAATTAACCATGATATAATACTGCATTACGTTCGGTTCTTGTATCAATCGGCGGACAGCAACAAATAACGAAATTTAATCTTAAAAGTTTTTAAAAGAAACACTGGTGACAACGGTCCTTGCTGGAAAAAAAACACTGTACTTCCTGCAAAGACAGTTCCGATTAGAGAACCCAATAAGTTATATAGATATTTGGGTGATTTAATAAATATAAAACAATTGACCGAAACCGACCTGTTGGAATCCCCTTATGCAGAAGATAGCATATTGGCGATGCCATGTAAACAGTTGGGGATCAAAAATAGTTTGAAGAATAAAGAAAAGATTTCTGCAAATTTCAGTGCAAATGCAATTTTGAAAAATTTTGGGAAAATTCACAACATGTAGTTTGCAACATGTTTGCTCGAGGGGAACGACGAAATGGTTTTTCTGCCTGAATCCACAAGTAGATCCATTATCGATGACAACGACCGCAAGCATAGATCGTTTGCTGCATGGCATGAATCGGACCAAGAATCATCCACTTTGTCATTTTCTTCACTTGATAATGATATAAGGGTAGTAGCTGAATCATAAAAAATGAAAACGATTCATAGACGTGACATCGATAAGAAAAAAATTAGTTCCTTTGAGGAAATAGCCGAAATAATTTCCCATGTGGAAAAGATAAATGAGGCTGACCAGAGTTGGGAAATTCTACCCAAAGGTTCTATTAATATGAACGATAATAACTGGAAGAAGCCTGGCTTTGACATGTGTATTATTGAGGAAGGGGAGTTCTTTTGGTCCGCTGAAGAATTTAGAGCCATTTGCTTAATCGGAAACTGACTAAGGGCAATTATGCGTTCGAAATACACCAGAAATTTAAAGCTGTGAACACTACATGTCGTACTTTGTACTTTAAGCATAATAGATATTCTAAAATATCAGATACCATAATAATATACGCATAGTGCTACTTTAGTGGCAAAACCTTCATTCTTGACTTGACAAAAGTTTATAGGTCCTAAGCGACCTTAGAATACAGTGCACCTCCAAAGTTTGGAGAAAGAACCTACCGAAGGCGGGAATCGAGGTGACTTATGCCACTAAGTATTGTGACGTGCCAAATTAATATTCTTACGTTGCAAAATTAATGTTGTTTAATTAGTTTCAATGCATTTATATAAATAAACAAAAATAATTGCAAACCTCTTTATAATTCCCAAAAATCTAGTATCCGGACTCACAGTCCGCCGCCATCCGACTCTAGGTCCCTAGCATCATGGATATCAATAATCTTTCCCGTTATTTTACCTGTTTTTATATCTACAGGCATGTGATGTTAGCTCGAGATACGTTAATAAGAACAGGAGTAGATTTGGTATGTTTTCGGGAATGCCGGTATGTTCCGAGATCCCGAGTTCTTAGTAAATAGTTATTTAACGAGTATATATCATGTAACAGACCGCCAGGGCAGAGTGGCTATTCTATCTAGATATACCCAAAGTCTCAGTCCAGAGATTTCAGGGATTTATGTGTTTGGAACATT
>CAXKVY010001722.1:0-25434 GCA_964058915.1 Tetropium fuscum
ACTACAATTAAGATATTAAATAAATTAACAAAAAACATTCTCTCTATATATAAACTTATATACGTACATACATACCTACTTACTATAAATATACATCTACATAATATTAACATAACCAAAATTAGAATAATAATGAAATATAAAATAGCTTAAGTTCGTAGGGTTTCTTGGCTGTTCTTCCCTATGATACTAATCGAACAATCTAGTAACCTTAAAAATTAATTAAAACTGTCATATTTACCTGTGTCAAATATGTCACAAAATAAAATACTCTTTTGAAAAAGGCCCAAGAAAGGGACCGAAACGTCAAGTAACCTAATCAGTCGTTTTATTGCTACTATCCCAAGATAAACCCTCCAAAAAAAATATATAAAGATAGCAAAGAAATTAGAAGATAAATATATATATATATATATATATATATATATATATATATATATATATATATATATATATATGTGTGTGTGTGTGTGTGTGTGTGTGTGTGTGTGTGTGAGAGCGAGAGAGTGGGTGTGAAGATAATATATATATATATATATATATATATATATATATATATATATATATATATATATATATATATATATATATGTGTGTGTGTGTGTGTGTGTGTGTGTGTGTGTGTGTGAGAGCGAGAGAGTGGGTGTGGGGGTATATGTGGTGTGTGTTTCTCTCTCTTTTTTCATGTTTTTTAACTAATTGCTTGTTTATGTAATCTGTTTCATCACATCACATTACTGTCAATCTTACATTAAAATATGATTTTGTTTACTTGCCAGTAAAAGCTAATATTTATAAATGTGCAGCATCAAGTGTACATCCGGTATGTGTACTATTTTTTATTTTTAATAAATTGGCATTGACCTAAAATGCGTTTTAACAGTCATATCAGCTATCTTTATAGACACAATATCTTCCTCTGTTGGGAATCTCATCAGTCCCGGCCTTTTAGGCTTAAATTCTGTAATGAAGGTACAGCAAAAATAATAAACAAATATCGCATGCACTGAAATACATT
This sequence comes from Tetropium fuscum, assembly GCA_964058915.1. Lineage (NCBI taxonomy): Eukaryota > Metazoa > Arthropoda > Insecta > Coleoptera > Cerambycidae > Tetropium > Tetropium fuscum. The sequence continues at coordinate 1,019 of CAXKVY010001722.1, forward strand.
CTGTAATGTGAAATGAATAAATACCTGAAATCGAGATAATGCGGGCATGTGTGTTAATGGCGACATTCATGTGTGAAACTGGAGCCCTGCTCGTCCCGTCCTAATCCAGAACTCCTGCCGCGCTTCAACTGTCATCACTTGACAGCCGATATAATCGCCAGAGGCCAACTTGATATCCGCCTACGCCTCGTTTAGAACTTCATTGTGCCCTTATTTGTTCCTATTCCCGGGGAATATTGGGTTTATACCGGGCGATTTTCTCTAATTTGGACGAGACGCGCTCTGCTCTGTCTGGGAGCAAATACAGTGGGATATTTAACCCGTCAGTGGCGGGTACTGAGGGGAATAAGGTACACTTGATAAAGAAACTTAACAATAAAAGTGATTACGTGAATATTTTTACTTCAACCGTGTATTATAGGAACGTGGGAGGATGAGGCCCAACTGGCAATTACTGTTATATTATTGTGGCGGGTTTATTACTGTTAAAAAGTTAATCGATTCTTACTTATGACCGTATTTTATGTCTAATGTAAAATATTTCAGAGTCAAAATCTACCTGTAGGGGTAGTAGGTCCGAGTGGGGCGCATTGCCCTGTATGTAATAATACTCGTATTAATATCTTGTTAATCCTAATATTCACGTAATCACTTTTATTGTTAAGTTTCTTCAATGTAAACAATGTCAAACAATGTAAAATATTTCAGAGTCAAAATCTACCTGTAGGGGTAGTAGGTCCGAGTGGGGCGCATTGCCCTGTATGTAATAATACTCGTATTAATATCTTGTTAATCCTAATATTTTTCCAGATGATCATAAATTAAATAGAGACCATTCAAGAAGCTTCTACCAGTCTACTAAACAGCTGGAAGCTTCATTAAAAGTTGTGTCACCGGGTCTTTTGGCAGACTAGTGGTAATATATATGAGATAACTCCGTCTCGGCTTCTAGGCTAGATAGGAACAGGTCCTATCTATTCACAGAAACCGAGAACAAAAAAATTCTTCAGTCCATTATTAAAAAGTCGAATTTATTTAATAGAGTAACACACCTTGAGGTTTGGTGTCTTATTATTATTATTATTTGGTGTCTTAATATGCTGAAGAGAATAATATTTCCCACAAATTTAATAGCAATACCCGATTTGTTGGAAATAATAGGTTTATGATTTTCTTTTGCCAAGACCATCTAATGTACTATTACATTAGATGGTCCAAGAAGACCATGGTCCAAATATTGGAACCGAAAGAATACAATGAATGGAGAAGATTGGGTCAGTTAAAAATGAGAACATGGTTCCGATCAATGGAAAACAGGTTAAAAGAGAAATAGTCGAAAGTTCTTCGGGAGATGAAAAGAAGACTCTCATATCTTAGTGCATATAATTTTAGTGTTAGTGCGCTTGATATAGGTACATATTAGGTATATAATTGGACTTGAGTTTACAAGAAAGAAATTTATTTTATTTAAAAATATATCTTGAATAATAACATCTGGGCTATTCTTAAAATCGGGAAAAAGAATACATTTTTTATTTTATGGGAAGAGACCATCGGAATAAATGTATTAGCTGTTCTTAATACATACCAATATGTATAAAAGCTCAAATAATAATACAGGGTGTTCTTATACCAAATATGAAGGGTGCTTTAAAAAGAGCCCATTATTTCAAGGTTAAATAAAACCTGGTTCTCTGTAGCTAAGTATGATACAATGTATTGAATTATTATGTAGACATTTAGGAGTTATATAAAGAGCAGCACATCTGGTAAATGTCTGCCGCGGCTTTGCTGATATATGCTTTGTCATTTGACGAAATTTTAAATAATGGTGTTGCATACATGTGAAGATATTTCATCGATACATCATCTTAGTTCGACCTTCCTTCACTGCTTCACTGGTCGCGGGCTTGTTGGCATAAACATATGACCAGAGAAGTAGGATATAGTCCTTATTCTGTCATATGTCTTCAGATAACCCCACAGCCAAGGCCAAATCCAAATGTATTAAATCGCAAGAGCCTGGATAACACGACCCATGGGCGGTATGACACGTGGCACCATCCTGCTGAAATCATGTCGTTGAGAGCAATATCTTAACAGTAGTTGTTGAGTCAATTGGACTTTATACGCATCAAGATGCAAATCTTTATTAGGAATACGTTGAAGAGTAAATATTGTAATATCCAATTCTTGTGCACGGTGACGATTCGCCGACGTCCTGGACTCTTAGCCACACTCTCGCGAACCGCCATGGTGTGATGTTTTGTTCTGAAGGACCTCTACGAGCTCGTATCGTGTGTTTCACATCACAAACCGAATCAGTACTTCAGAATTTTTCAACTATTTTGACAGTAGACGAATAAAGAATATTATTTGGCTAGAAAATTGGACGCACTTTACGAATCGAGACATTCAAACATAGACCATTTTGGTAATAATATTTACTAATCAGGACGCATCGTTCTATAGTGTAATGCTCCATCTTTACTAACTCCCATCCGCCTCCTTTCGACTTATCACGTCATAGTCATGTGACATCCATAACAGTCAAACTGGCGCGCAATTCAAATCTTGCGCTCTCATTGAATCACCCAAATAGAGATTTTTTGTTTTTTATTTTTATAAAATAACAAATGAAACACATATATGCTTATTGTAATATGTATCTCTGTAGTTAAAAGTTGTCTGTAAAACAGTGTGTATTTAACCATTTTTTATTTAATTGTTTTTCTCTTAATTGGAATACTTTTATGTACTTTGCTATTGTCTTAAAATATTGAATTAAAATGTATGAAATTATTTAAAATAATGAGCATTCGCCAAAAAACGTCAACGCTGCAGCAAAACATAATTGATATACAATGTTATAATAATGGGGATAAAACTTTCAGATTCAGAAGAATTTAGCGAAAGTTTAAGTTAGTTTGTAGATTATTCATTTCAGATCTCCCTCCATAGGTCTTGCGTATTTATTTTATTTCATGCAATTCTACTTCTCTTTTGCTAAAGCAAAAACAATTGAGGGCCTTGGAATAAAAGGGCTCTAAGTGACATTTTCTTATATGAGTAGTTAACTATATGTTTAGGAACCTAAGGTATCAATTTATTTGGTACAAAATAGTTCTAAGTGATTTCTTGTATAGCGTCATCTGTTTATGGAATGAATAAAACTTAAAAAACTACAGAAAAGAGGGGACCAAGTGCACTTGGATCCTTCCTATTTCAAGAAAGCTGTTATTTTATACACACATTGGTATAGTTAGCTCTTGTATTTATAGAAAGAAATTATTTGTTAAAACAGGGAAAAAGTTGTTTGTGCATGGGTATTTTAAAAGCTGGTGCAATGGAAGAAAATAGTAACATTGAAGGTCAATTAGGACAGGTTGCAACAACAAATTCACAATTTGAAGGTAGAAAAGGCTAACGCTACAAAAAAGGCATGTACAAAAATATAAGGACTCTACCGACACGAATTTGATCTGTTTTGATCTACAACAAACTCTCCTCACACCATTATTAACGACATCGAAAGTTTTTTTACTTGATACAACTATGGACGTATAACTTCTGCGTTCATAATATACTTAACATCAGGGAAATCGTAAATGTATATGTGGGATGAAACTGTTTCATTGAGAGGATCTCAAGAAATAGGCTCATGCCTCATTCGTTTTGTCAACAATAAACTTTCGAAAGATGTTAAGAAAACTATTGCATATAGTGATTCTTGTGGTGGGCAAAAGAAAAACAAGAACCTTGTTAAGCTTCTTATGTTTCTAGTATAGACCACCCATCTTGAAGAACTCCACCACAAGTTTCTGGAACCCGGCCATACATTTATGGAATGCTATAGAGACTTTGGGGTTATAGAAAAGGCAAAGCGGAATATTCCCCAGGGATTTATTCCGGATCATTAGGCCAGTAATATTCTTCGTCATCTTGTAAAAAATTTACTGTACACAAAATGACCCCGAAAGATTTTTACCGTTTTCAAACATTAAATATGTTTAGTGATCCCAAGACAAATACTGACAATGCGATTTTGAAATGAAGATCCATAAAATACTTTTCTTATCAGAAGTCGTCTAAGATGTTTTCATTTTCTTATAAAGAAACTTTGAATGAAGATTTTCCGTATTCAGAATGTGTTCCGCCTAATACAGGTGAACGTACCATGCTTAAAATGAAAAAAGTTTTCCAAAAAGAACCTAAATGTACAAAAAATTAAGATTAACACACGCAAGTGTGTTAGTGGTACAACCTCCAACGTCTGCTAGAATATGTTCCTCCTGTCTACCATAACTTTCACAACAATATTCCCTAATATTCCCATAACTTTTACCACAATATTCCCTATGAGGAGAAAAAGAAACGACGTCGAAAAAATCCGCTAAGACTAAAACTGGGAGGCCTAAGGAGAAAACATATTTAAACACGACAAATAAAAAATCCGCAAAGGCTACAGCTGGGGGGCTAAAGGAATACTTTAGAAACTTTACAAAAATCTTTTGTTACTTTGTTTTAATAATAATATTTTCTAAATTTACTAACTATGTGCGTTTTAATGTTCCTGACAAAATTATAAAAATATTCAAACTAAAAGGGCTCAAATAAATTTTTCTAAAAAATTCACCAATAAATTGGGTTTTAACAGATGTGGTGCATTTATATTTTAACAAACGATTTTCTTAACTTAAAAAAACTATGGGACACATTCATTTTCTTAAGTTTTAACCTGGTTTTTGAATATTCAAAAAACTTATTATTATGCCCTTTATCATCTCATAATTGGGAAATATGAACCCCTTTTGAACTTAGACCCCTATTATTCCGAGGCCCTCAATTTCTTCTATTGGGGTGGTCCTTATTCTTTAATGTGTTCTTGACTCATATTCCCATCGTTCTCCTTCTGAGATCCTGTGGAGTCAGTAGGTGGCCACTATCGCCAATGTCTGGCAGCTATCAGTCTATCAGTGGTGGCCTCTAATTTTGGTTTAAAGGGGGGGGGGGAATCGTGAATATCGTGAATATCATATTGGAGGCTTATTCGCGAGCTCATGATGAGCAATTTACTATTTGCTATTATCTTAAAAACAATTTATATTCTTTAATACACTCACCTATTTTTATAGTTAAAATCCATCCTTTTGCTTTTGCAATATACAAAATAAAATACATAGAAATAAAATTCAAAAGAACGAATTTTGTTCATGACAACCACAGACTTTTATCATAAATGTTTTTTCCAAATTTGGGGAAAGAAATTTATTTGTTATTTATAAAAAAAAACAATTTATATTGTTGCTCGTTTCATGTAGTGCTCGGGGGATTTTTAATCGCGCAATTTTCATCCAATAATATCTAGGGATACTAAGGCATATTGAAGAGATGTTTTAATAATTTAAGTAAAGAAATGAGAAATTATTTTAGGTTTTCAGTTTATGTGGGTGGAATCCATTAAAAACAAACTATTCTTAAAATTTCTGGGAGAGCGGAGTCCTCCCTTACTGCACTTTGTGTATTCATGTGTTAATGCATGACCTTAGTCAGAGGAAAATGTTAAATATCTTCCACATAAAATTCTACACAAAACTCGACAAACTATTTTAGTAAACAGAATAATAAAGTAGTTGAAGTATTATTTAAAAGTAAATCAATGTTTGTTGTTCAACGTTTGTCCTATCCCATGATCTTTAGAAATGGCAACGGCGGGGGTCAGCAAAACAGGACAGATAAAAAACTGGTTGATAAAAAATGCTATACTCTGCTATACCCATTATCTAATAGACAAATTATGTAGCCTCTGGTCCCGATTCTCGAATTCTCTACCCCGCAGCTACTGTATTATTGACGACTAAGGGCTTAGTTGGCACACATTCTCTTGAAGCTAGAGCCAAATCGAAAAGCTAGAAGGCGCACCAGTTCCTGTGGGAGAGACGAGACCACAAACCATTAGCGATATTAAGTATGCACGTAGAGCCACTTGAAACCAGTAGAAAGCACCTGTTGGGATTATTATTAATATCATATAACGAGTATGTCCGACTTAACTAAATAGCCGTTATCCGTGCTGACAAGGTGTTTAATTGATTGGGTATTGATCATATTGTTGTAACTAATAGTTACAGTTATTGGTTAATATAAGTTATGCGTATCATTTCACAAATCCTTCCAGACCAAATAATAAAGAATTACCAAAATAATGCTTACCATTATAAAAAGGCAGAATTGTTAAATCACATTCTTGCACATTCATAGCGGTTGCTCTTTCCTTCAGAATTCCGATAAAACCTTTTCGTGAACCGACCATTGAAGGCGCACCATCTGTGCACACTACAACTAATTTACACCATTGCAAACTATATTGCTCAAAAGTACTTTGCACCCCTGTAAAAATATATTTTCCAGTAGTGGTCCCTTGTAGCGGCCGTAAAGCCAGTAATTCCTCTGTCACTGCAAATTCTTCATCAATACCTCGTATAAAAATAGCTAACTGGCTGTGTCAAATAAATCTGTACTCTCATCCAAATCAATCGAAAGTGCTTGAAATTCAACCAATCGATCGGTCAATGTTTTTTTGTAATCACTAGCCATCATATCTATACGTCGAACAACAGTACGTCGCGATTAGCTCATTTTCTCAAACTCCTTCTTCTCTGGGCACAAACGTTCTGCAACATCTACTAGGCACTCTTCAATAAACTGTCCCTCAGAAAATGACTTTAATGTTTTCGCTATCTTGGAACTAATTATAAAACTAGCTTTAACAACATTGTCTAGATTTGATTTTTGTGAATGGAACATTTGTTGCTCTTTCCCTAAATCGATACTGAGTTTTTTAATTTTCTCTTTTCTGAACTGGCCCGTCAGTAAATTATATTGAGCGAAATGCTTGCTGGAGTAATGCCGCTTCATATTGTATTCTTTTAAAATAGAATTTGATTGAATATTTCCCGCATCGTCGTACTCTTGACCGTACGCGAATATGCGATGCGAACTTGTTAAGAAGTAATGAGATGACACCCGCGCTGAGCGGTTTAAATATTCCTCCAATAAGCAACTAGAATACTCTCGATCATACGAGAGTGCTTTAAGTTCACGAACTGCTTCCCGAATGTTTATCTGTTTGTTATATAAAGCCCTTGAGGAGGAATGGGAAAACGTGCCACAACATTACATTAATAACCTAGTCTTAAGTATGCCAAACAGATGCCAGGAAATTTATAATAACAGAGAAGGGCCTAGGCGGTATAATACTACCTCTTCCACCTTGCTAAGATTTATATTAATTATTCTAATAAAATTAAGATAGGACCTTGCAAACCTTTTTTCTCTATCTGGAACGTTTTCGAGAAATCTTCAAATTTTGATTGACAAAGGTCCAGTGGTGACTTTATTGTTACAATACTTAGCCCACCACTGAATTAGTTACTATCGCAGATTTTTTTTTAATGTTTTATATAGGGATTTACCGTGTAATTACAACGAAATTGTAATTATAGTCATACACGTCCGAACAAGAAAAATAAAAAATGGTTTCGTGATATTTGTCTACGGTTTCCCGCCACAGATGTAAAATCTTAAAATTGTCGTTCATTTTAATTACACAGAGTTTGGCGCGCAGCCTATTTAAATTTACAGCCTTTTTGTGATACATGCTTATTAAATATTTTCCCATGCACCCTGTATAAGAAATGACAATTGTAGCTACTGAGACAGTTAGCAGCATGCAACCTTACTTGAAAATAAGAAATAATCCATTACTTATTTTATTTTTACAGTAGGAGATGCATTTTCAAAAAAAAAATTCCTATTTTAAATAAAACCCCCGTATATTCGAAAATAAGCGAGATATCAAAAAACGGCCAAATTTGTTTTTTCGAATTGGTCCATAGGCTACCCTGGTAAAAAAATTTGATCTCGATTTTGGTTTCCCTAAATTCTCGGTAAGAATTAAGTTTTGATTTTTTGTAGGGGTTTAGTTTACACCCCTTATATTCATTTTTTGAGCACGATAGAAACATGATATTCAGGCCATTTATTACCAGTGAAATTTCCAAAGACGTCCTGAAAATGGTATTTTGATATTCCATATTGTTCAGAAGATATATGCATTCAAAATTACAATAAAATTTTGAATTATTCCAACCTATTTAATGAAGGCATTAAAGTAAAAAATACACCAGAAGCTCGCAAAAATGTAATCTGAGATATTTCTTCAGTGACTATTAGTGGAGGCATATCATTATTTCGCTAATACGAGTTATTAACCGTTGAGGATATAAAAATTTGCTTGTTATAAAAAATAAAGCTTGACTAATTTCATAAAAAAAAGTTTTATTTAATTTTTTTTGTATATAAAATAGTTTTCGAGAAAATCAATATTGAAGAAATTCAAAAATTTATATTTGTAATGCCCGCAAATATTCGCGTATTTGAAATTCTGGGGGCGCGGCCTATAGAGAAAATTGAATTGCTCGAAAACTAAGCAAACTAGGAAGAAATCCCAAAATGTGTTGTCAATGGAATAAAAAATACTCTCATTTGTTGCCATTTTTGATGGCTATTAATATTTATCAGTATATAAAAATAATAATATAATATAATAATGTTACCTTTATAAATGTATTAGCTTTTAGTTCAAGGTAATACTTTGATGCAGACAAAGTTTGGAATAAAAATGTTCATATTTAAAAAAATACGCAAAAAATCAAGTGATAACTACATTATATTGTTATTTTTATATACTGATAAATATTAATAGCTATCAAAAATGGCAACAAATGAAAGTATTTTCTATCCCCTTGAAAACCCAGTTTGGTTATTCTTCTTATCTTGCTTAGTTTTCGAGCAATTCATTTGCTCCATAGGTCGCGCGCCAAGAATTTCAAATAAGGGAAAATTCGAGTGCATCAAAAAATTGAATCATCGCGCATCATTGAATTTCTTCAATACTAATTTTCTCTAAAACTATGGCATATACAAAAAAATAAAAGGGAACTTTATTTTACGAAATTAGTCAAGCTTTCTTTTTTATAACAAGCAGTTTTTTGATATCCTCAACGGTTAACAAGTTATTGGCGAAATAATGGTTTTCTCGCCAAAGGGGTGGTTTTTTTAGTGGGTTTTATAATCTATAACCCCTCCACTAACAGTTACTGAAGAAATATCTCAGATTACATTTAGTGCGATGGAAATTTTTATAATTACTGGACTAATTGGCCAGCAGTGTAGTTAGATAATAATTCCACTTAATTATAGGTTATTAATATATTATAATATTATGTTATACCACTTAGGACACCCATAATTGGTATTGAGCTTATTCCTGTAATTGGTTTTTTCTACCTATTGGAATAATAAACATTATTATTATAATATATCGAGTAATAATAGCTCATGAAGAGTCCGGTCCATTGATATTGCTATATTGAATTAATTATTCAACTTACACATCTTCCAACGTGAGATTACCCACCTTGCCATAAACAAATAGTTAATAATTAATAATAATACAATATGATTTAGGTACGAATAGAATCATCTACAACGAAAGTTCGATAACAATGAGCATTTCACACAGTTTTAGATCTCCACTAATGCATGTCCGATTCAAGAAGGATTACATTTGTAATCCAGTTCACATCTGATTGCATCGGGTTTATTTACATCTGTTACAGCGGTAATTGTAACAAAACATATAGTACACAATCCTATTAGCTGCATCTAAGTTGGAAAAAAGTAGGCTGGGGAGTCGTTGCTTGTTTGGTTATATGGCATTATAAGCTTACGATGATGCGTTAAATTCGAGGGGAGTATTTCCTTTAAAAAGTGTTTAAGCGCCCTGCTTTGTATTCTGTTTAGGTTTAGTGATGTATGTTTGACTGTTTAGTATATGTCGGTCCCAACCCCGCGTTGATAGTTTCAATGTAGTTTACTTTAGTTTATCTGTGGCATAGGTTGCCTTCTTGTGGCGTAATTTATAATTTATCTTATTGATGCATCGCCAACGATAACCTTTAGATCAGACATAGCTTGGTTCATAAGAATTCTACAAACATTTATTTTTTAATATTAATCATTCGCAGTACGAGACATCTAGCGGCCTCATTGTGAAGGTACAGAAAGTGGGTTAATAACGTTATTATTGTTTCATTCAAGTTCTGAAATTATTTATTGTCCTAAAATACCTGTATTGGGATCTCTACTTCTAAATACAGAAAGGTTGATCAAAAACGTCGTTCCTTCCTGGAGAAGTGGACTTAAGATATCTGTTTGTTATTTATAAGGATAATAAAATTTATCTGATACGTAGTGACGTATCATTGTATAATTCTGTCAAGCGGAGTGAATTTTCAGAGCGACTTGCATAAGAACATAAATTGTAGCAAATTTGGTCCCGTTCATTTTTGTACAGAAGCATATTTTTTCTAAAACATACGAAAACCGAAATATTTCGAAAATAAAATGATTTTTTTTTAATTTCCACAGGGATTTCGAGGTCGCAAAATGGGCATGTAATTTTTGACACTTGAACTTTACACTCCATGCCCCAGAAATCAAAACTCCGTAAATTATTTTCAGGTACCTGACGACTGTGCTACAAATTAGGGTGTACCTAAATATGAAATACCTAAACCTACCGAAAAATACATATATATGTACATATATACTATTATATAAATTTGTTGATTATAAACAATTAAATATTGTTTATAAAGACTACCTAGGTATATATTTTATTTGCACCAGTCACAGAGATATTCGCCTCTTTATGCACCTGCGTACTCATTATGTGCCCATATGGAACACATCAAGCACTGGATCCATAATTCACCATTTTGGCAAGCAGAACATTTTCCACTACAGAATATGCATTCTGCATCGCTATCGTCAGCCTTAGAGGATCCGGGTGTAACGTCCAAATCATTATCAGAATCAATTAATTTCAAATCTTCAGTAATATCATCGTATTCCTCATCAGAAGGTTGCTCTTTCGCTGGGCGTTTACGTTTTCACTTTTGTTGGCTTGGAGGATTTTTTATTCGAATTTAGGTTTAGAGTGAAGAGTCAGGTTCCTTTTCATTCTGGAAGCCTTTGCATCCTTCTCATTTTTGGATGATATATGGACTCTTCAAATATATGGATAAATATGGATATCAAAATAGTAAATTGCAGTGACTTCTAAGAATATAGATTAACTAAGGAATGGTTATAAAACATTGAATCAAAACACACAACGAAAGAAAATATGAACAAATATTCACCTTCCTCAAGGTTTTGAGAGCGCCCAATTAACAAATATCACCTGTGTCAGATATTTAAAAGTTTAAAAGTTGATAATTTCACTTATGGCGCTCTGTAATCATTTCGATGAAGTAACTCTGTAAGGTTACGTGTTTTTCGCTAGATGGCGACACCCGATTTAGGAAAAATAGAGGTATGCAAGCATATTCCATATTTGCACCTTCTCTACTTATCCTATGTATACGTTAATGCTGCAGCTCCTGAAGATAATGGTGGCATATTTGATATAAAAGAAATGTCAGATATTGGCATGTATCACATTTATTTGAATTTATTTATTTAATATTTATAGAATATTTATTGGATATTTATTGAATTTATTTGAAATATAAACTGGATAATAAAATAGCGATCAGAAATGTAGATACCTTCATAAATTACTTGAAAAATGTTATGACTGATGAGGCATGTAAAACTGCGGAAGAGGCTACGCGCGAGCAAAATAAAACCAAGTATTGGCATGAGCTTAAATTCGGAAGAATTTCAGCATCTAAAATATATGAAGCTGCACGATGCAATAGGCAGCATCTGTAATATCTGTATGCCTTATGGAATCTATAATGGGTGCATCAAAAGTTCTCATGACAGGAGCTGTTATATGCGGACAAACTTTAGAAGAGTCGGTTTAACGAGACGATCTTTAAAATTTTAAAATTTAAATAGGTAGGTCTGTTTTTAAACAAAGGTATCCATTATCCAATGTTTGGGGCATCTCCAGATGGCATTACAGATACCTACTGTATTGAAGTTAAGTGTCCTACAAAAGAAAAAACGGTAACAATGATATAATACAGAAAACAAATTTGTACCAATTACAGGTTCAAATGCTTTTTGCTAATATACCAAAAAGTTTATTTTGTGTTGCATCCCCTAATTTTGAGATAAATAAAAGTGTTTCTATTTATTAAATTGATGTCAATATGGAGATGTATTTAGAAGTCATGTTGCATGCTGCAACATTTTGAAAGCAAGAAGTATAGTATACAGCTTTATGTAAGTATCCTTCTAAGTGATTCGTTTTCCATATATCTGTCCAGATACACAACTGGTAAGTGTGCCTTCCTTATTATTCATCTATTTGCTTATTTCTCTACGTAATGAATTGGTACAAACCCAAGATTTCTTTTCGCAAAACAAATATAAAGCTAATAAATATATTCCAAGGTGAAAATTGGATTTTTTTTCGAATTTTCGAAATAACAATTAATACATAAAATCCAACAAATGATTTTAGTGTTGACTAAGCAAGCAATTTCTGTATCACTTCCTCTTTAAATGCTTCAGAATTCTATTGTATATGGAATTCAATATTTTCTATCATGTAGCTAGGAAAAGTAGTTGTTTTAATAGATTCTACAAGATTTTATGCATTTTAAAGTTTAACATGCCTAATTCTTTTATATATAATATAAATAGAACAAATATAAATAGTAGAATAGGTTTCTTTCGTCAAAACTAATGTGACATAAAGTGTCACTCAAAATGATTATTATGAATTATTAATATTTTATATTCAAGTATAAATGACCAATAAAACAAATTGTACATCACTCTGAAGATCCTCAATGAAAGTAAAAGAACTTGTACAACTTCTAAGTGATTCGTTTTCTGTATATATGTCCAGCTATACAACTGGTAAGTGTACCTTCCTTATTATTCATCTATTTGCTTATTTCTCTATGTAATTAAATGCTACAAACCCAAGATGATGACATGATGTAGAAATTTAATTTGATGTATTTGTATCTTACGCCGTTTTCGGCAGTGTACGCCAGTGTAAGAAAACTGGCAAATAGGGATAAACTCTGACTGTAGCCTACATGTGCGTAGCAACAACATCACCAAATATTGAATTCCTCGCAAAATAATGGCAATTCCAAGTTTCTAATTAATTTAAGGTGTTGCACTATAAGCATGGCTATAAGAAGTTGTTTGTTTATTGAATTTTATTAAATTTCGCTTTTATTGTAATGCCAACACTAAATGTAACTCCATGTGTGTAACTTCTTCATTTTAAATACCATTACTATTATTGCCCATGGTTTTTGTTTTTAACCGTGGTCCATAAGAAATTTATTTGCCCGCGATTTTTTTTTATCAAATCTGGCGAATGCGCTAGGAATGGGACGGACCTATTTTAAAGTTTAACATGTTCAAAGAGAACAAATATAAATAGTAGAATAGGTTTATGTTTTCTGTGAATTTCAGTTCCTTCGAAACTAATGTCACAAAATGTCACTGAAAGTGATAAAGTATTAATATTTTAGATTCAAGTATAAATGATCAATAAAACAAATCGTAGATCACTCTGAAGATCATCAATCAATATATATATATATATATATATATATATATATATATATATATATATATATATATATATATATATATATATATATATATATATATATATATATATATATATATATATATATATATATATATATATATATATATATATATATATATATATATATATATATATATATATATATATCTTTAAAATGATATAAAGCAAGTTGTGTGAGAGGTATAAATGAAATTTATTTTTTGTTTGAAAGAGTATTCGAAGGCATTATGTATGGGAAATAATATCGGTCAAATGTCCACCTCGGCTTCGCTGGGTGGCGCGCATACGAGAAGTCCAATTTTCAATGACTCTGGCGCACAAATCGGGCTGTATTTCATCAATGGCGTGGCGTATGTTGACTTTGAGGGCATCAGTGTTTTGTGGTTGGTTTGCGTAGACCTGTGATTTAAGAAAACCCCACAAGAAATAGTCTAGTGGGGTTAAATCGCACGATCTCGGTGGCCAGTTGATGTCGCCTCCGCGCGATATATATATATATATATATATATATATATATATATATATATATATATATATATATATATATATATATATATATATATATATATATATATATATATATATATATATATATATATATATATATATATATATATATATATATATATATATATATATATATATATATATATATATATATATATATATAAAGGGTCCGCCAATAAGCGCGCTCGATCTTTAAAATGATATAAAGCAAGTTGTGTGAGAGGTATAAATGAAATTTATTTTTTGTTTGAAAGAGTATTCGAAGGCATTATGTATGGAAAATAATATCGGTCAAATGTCCACCTCGGCTTCGCTGGGTGGCGCGCATACGAGAAGTCCAATTTTCAATGACTCTGGCGCACAAATCGGGCTGTATTTCATCAATGGCGTGGCGTATGTTGACTTTGAGGGCATCAGTGTTTTGTGGTTGGTTTGCGTAGACCTGTGATTTAAGAAAACCCCACAAGAAATAGTCTAGTGGGGTTAAATCGCACGATCTCGGTGGCCAGTTGATGTCGCCTCCGCGCGAGATAACCATTCCTCCGAAGCGCTCGTGCAGAAGATCCATTGTGGTGCGCACTGTGTGGCTCGTAGCGCCGTCCTGCTGAAACCACATATCCTCGACATCCATATTGTCGATTTCATGCCAGAAAAAGTTCGTTATCATGGATCTGTATCGTTCGCCGTTTACCGTGATGGACACACCATTGTCGTTCTCGAAGAAATACGGCCCGATGATGCCTCCGGCCCAAAATCCACACCAAACAGTTACCTTTGCTGGGTGCATTGCGACCTGGTGGACCTCCTGTGGATTGTTCTCGGCCCAATAACGGCAATTCTGCTTGTTGACATTCCCAATTAACCAAAAATGTGCCTCATCGCTGAAGATGATTTTGCGACCAAAATCGGGGTCGACTTCCAACTGCTCTAAAGCCCAATCAGCGAAGATACGGCGCTGTCTATGGTCGTTTATTTTGAGTTCTTGTGTCAGCTGGATCTTGTACGGATGCATGCCCAAATCCAGATGCAAGATTCGGCGAAGTGATGTTTCCGAAAGGCGGAGTTCCTGTGCGCGACGTGAAATTGACTGTCGCGGATTTTCACGCACACTATCGCGCACAGCGGCGACATTCTGGGCAGATCGGACGTTTCGACGACGCGTCGGTGTTGGCTGATTGTTCACCGAACCGGTTGCCTCGAATTTGTTAATCAAACGACGGATAGTCGATAGCAGGACGATCAATTGCACCGTAAAATTGGCGGAGCGCGCGGAACGTTGCTCGAACCGATGAATGATTTTCGTAATAAGTTTTAACGATTTGCACATGTTGCTCGCGGCTGAATTGGTTCATGGTGATTTGTGAAGATACACTGAATAATAACAACTACGTTTGCCAACTCTACCACAAACAACATGGCCGCCATGAGCTGTCAAAGATCGAGCGTCCCTATTGGCGGACCCTTTATATATATATATATATATATATATATATATATATATATATATATATATATATATATATATATATATATATATATATATATATATATATATATATATATATATATATATCTCCAGATATACAACTGGTAAGGGTATCTTCCTTATTATTCATCTCTTTTCTTATTTCTCTATGTAAGTAATGATTTGCTACAAACCCAAGATTTCTTTTCACAAAACAAATATGAATGGCAAAGAACTTAAAAGCTAATAAATATATTCCGGGGTGAAAATTTTTATTTTTTTTTCGAAATAGCAATTACTACAATCATAAGACCCAACAAATGATTTTAGTTTTGACTAAGCAAGCAATTTCTATATCTCTCCCTCTCTAAATGCTTCAGAATTCTAGTGTATATGTAACTCAACATTTTCTAGCATATAACTAGGAAAATTACTTGTTTTAATAGATTCTACATGATTTTATGCATTTTAAAGTTTAACATCTTCTGGATAACTGTATGCCTAATGCTTTTATATGTAATATGTTCAAATAGAACAAATATAATTAGTAGAATAGGATTATGTTTACAAATACATTTTTTTGAATTCATTTTACAAGCACCTGGCAAACTTTTAGACCCGACTAAATAATCTGACTTTTTATGTTTTCACTCTTAAATTTTATAGAATAAAAATAACAGAAGGCCTCAAGAATATATTTAGCCAAAAAAAAGTATCTTATTTGAAAATATAAGGGTCGATTTAGCCCCGCTACCCTTGAGCCATGTCTACTGTTCTGTCTGTCTACTTAGGTGTAAGAGGAAAAGTAATGAACAAGTTTTCATCGTGCCTCAAATACCTACCCAAAAATATCTAATAGCTCTCCTACTATAATCACTTATATCAGTTTCGGATTAAAATTACTCACAAAATCACAGATAATAATTATTATAAAATTTAGGAGACTCGTTTGAACGTCTAAATGCTAGCATAAGTCATAGCTCATAGCTAGCATAACGCGTGAAATAGTAGTCGTGTCGAAAATTTTGGATCAAAAGCTGATGCCACTTTCTGTCCACGTATAAAAGTTCCCCTCTCGCTGTTTTCAGTCGACTTCATGGTATACTTTTTGTATATTAAACTGTATATTATCACTTTAATCACATTCTAATGAATATATCATGTTTAACTTGTTCTGATCTCATTTTACTGGATAATATTTCTATCAATTGTCAATATAAATACGTTGGGCAGCACAATAAGCATGAGCGCATATTTCACAAGCGATGCCCAAATTGAATATAGAATCCAACAGTATGAACAACGAATGTAAATGAAACATCAATATAAAATAGTTATCAATTAGTTTTCGCTCTGTTGGGTTTCGTATGCATAGACAAAAGCCGGTGGTGCAGAAAAATACAATGGGGAAGGGTGGATGGCAATCGCTATTGTCCCATTTATATTCAAAACGATTGACCCGAACCTTGATATACCCGTGGAATTATATATTAGCGGGTTGCTATTTTAGAATATTCTCTCGCTGTATTACGCCAGTCATACCTGAGAAATAAAATGACAAAACGCCATGTAATGCTGAATTTTTGGTATGTTATTTGGACTCGTTAGATAAGTGTGAAACTACGTTTTTCAAGCAAAGAAAAGTTGTGCTAGCTGCGTAATAAATGAAAAACTGCAAAACGCTCAGTCTTTTTTCATTTTTCCAGTTTCACTCAAAACATATACGTTTTTTGACATTAGTTGTCATTGTCATTTTTAATAGTTATTTATTGTGTAAGTGTTTTACATAGCATTTCATCCACGCAAGAAAGTTTAAACTCAAGAAGGACGTTCGAGAATTTAATTTTCTTTAGTGGATAAAACGCGACTAAAACACGAATGCTATACAACATTTCATCCACAGTCACGATCATTTATAATCAGATTTAATAAAAAATGATTTGACATTTCTCTCTGACAGCGGCTGTAACGTCAAAAATTATTGAAATTAATTAAAACATACTTGGAAAGTGTTGCATTGAGGTGTTGCTATTTTGTTTCGATTGTTCATCGATTTTATTTGTAAAAATTTGTGAATTTGGTGAAAAATGCAAGAATGCGATTTTGTTCCTGATGCCCGAGTGCACCGATTGTACGTTAAGTTGGGCTTAGTTAAGTCGACTTAAAATATTAAGTCAGGATTATTTTTAATTCAAATGCACCGTTAAAAATTCATAAAGACTTAACTAAGTCCAGTTAAAATATGGCAACGTTGCCTTTTAAGTCGAACGCCCAGTGACTTTTAGGTTATTTTGTTGAAAACATTTGTGAAAATTGACATCAAAATAATTTCAATTTGAATATTGGAAGGTAGGTAGGTATTTAATTTTGCGTCAATATATCTTCTCTCTGTATGGTCGAAGATCGTAATATCATTATACATTATAAAGATACAACTTTAATATCTACATTTATCCAGCAAATCATGGTATTTGAAAGTAAGAAGCAAACTTATTGTTCAAACTTTACTCCTGAGGAAAAACTTGATTTTTAATTGCAGAATAAAAACACGAAATTGAAAATATAAAGAATGATGGGATTATATCTGAGGAGAAAAATAGGGCGTGGGTAGAAATGGCAACAGTTTTTAATACGAGGTCTCCAAATCTGGTAAAAAGGTCAAAGGAAAATTAACTATAACGGTTTAAAATCAAAAAAATGTTGAGGCAAAAAATTACCGATGAAAGGAAGTCTAGATACATGACCAGTGGTGACCCTGCTCCTGTAAAGAGATTTTCTGGAAATGACGATTTTGTAATTAATTTCATAATTAATACCAAAATGAATTAATGTACCTATAGGTATATGGTTTATCAAATCCAAATGATGTTAGTTGTCCCAAACACCCAGATGAGGTATGCATTGTCCTGTATATATTTATAGGTATATAAAATATGTTTTTAATTATTAAATTCCCTCATTTTAAATCTTGCTTTAATTCTGCTATTGTTAAAGATGGTGGGTATTATCATGAATCATGAGCGCTACCGGGCCATCTTGCCACAATATCTCTAATTTTTAAATCACTGTCCCCTATGGCTTGGAAATTTATTGAAAAAAATGTGCTATAGGAAAAGCCTAAAAGCGCATAAAATACGTAATAATGCCTAAAATGTTTTTTAAAATAATGAAACATAACCTATTTGTGACTAGACTTAAACTCCGTCTTAAGCCCTCCAAATTGGCGACTTTAATTAAAGTCGGTCTTATCACATTAATCCGGGCTTTAATACACGGTGCAACATAAATGTGTCAAAATAAGTCTGTCTTAAATTTAAGCCAGGATTAAGACTACGGTGCACTCGGCCATGAGAGAACCTTCAGGAACCTGTAGAAGCAACTCTCCAATTATTGCCTGCGAAGTCCATGGATTTAATCCATATGGTCGAAGTATCCGATGCTGAAAGCCGCTGTAAAGGACAGTACCTAAAAACATAGACATTGGAAAATATAGTAAACTCACCGCCTATCTGAAGAGTGAGTCGAGAGGGTACAAAGTGAAGAAAGTTCCGGTATTAGAAATATGTGCTCTTTTCAATACCGCAACGTGGAAAAATATTTGACAAGGGCTTGCGATAAAGAATATTTGACGATTAAGTGATATCTCTTAACTTTTAGACATTGTAGATAATAAACTTTGAAATATTTTAGGATGCACTAATAATGTGGGTGTCTGGTGCCTGCCCTTGCTGTGAATTGGCGAATTTGAAAATCGCATATCTGCTTGTTTCTATACCAGATACCAAGACCGGCGTCTCACGAAAATTCACAATTATGGAGGAAGGATTATCTATCAATACTGTGGAGATGTGTGGAAAATACATGTCCTTACGTCCGAAGAAGTTATCCAACGACAGGTTATTTTTACGATACATTAATCAAAAATTTACTTCACAACCTATTGGAATCAACACTTTATCGAAAGTTCCTTCAAGAGTTGCTTCCTTTTTCTATATGGCAAACGCAGAAACTTATAGCGGCCATTGCATGAGGCGGACTTCAACAACTTTACTGGCTGATTAATAAAGGTCTTAAAAAGATTAATCTTAAAAAGATTAATAAAGGTCTTAAAAGATATAAAGATTAATTAATCGCCTTGCAACAATTAAACGACATGGTGGATGGAGAGAAGTTCCGCTATAGCAGAAAGTTATATGGAGGATTATATATCCAATAAGCTTGATATCGCAAGGAAAATCCAAGGTACTATTGGTACTAGTCGTTCCTTACAATAAGAGACATCCATTGTTTCTACAGATTTGTCAAAAACGACAAGCACTATGCGTTCTGAAACCGATGACAACTACAAGATTGTTATTAATGGAAACGAAGTGAAATATGATAAAACAAAGAAGGAAATGTTTATTAATACAAATGTTAATGTTAATACTAATAAAAAATAAATAAAATGTAATTGATTTAAGATTGTATTTTTCATTATTCCACTAGTGGAATAAAGTAATTTCATTACTCCACTAGTGGGTAAACTGGTACTTTATATGCTTCATAAGTGTGGATAAAACTCCAATGATAATGTGTGGATAAAGTATATTAACTTTGTGACAATTTATGTAACCCGCCGCGCTCCGTATGCCTAATAATTTTAGAGATACGGCTCCTCACACTTTTTTACATTTTTACAAAAAAAAATGTTTTAGTTTTGCTTTTGTTTTCAGTCAAATAACGATACAACCCCCCATCCTACGAGAAAAATTATAAGGAACTAAATTATAAGTTTTCACAGATTCAATTACTTACCTTGCATTACGTGAGATAACTTTTTTCAATCCGAGCAGTTTGCCTTTTTAAAAAGTGAATTTAAAATTGAACAACAAAACTCAAGTTATCAAATGAATTTCAAACTGAATTTATTATAATAACGAGGGTACGTTTTACAATGGGAATACATTTTTAAACTGAAAAATTTAAGATACACGGAGCTGTGGAAGGGCTTAAATTGTCACAAATTTAATTTAAACATGATAATTACAATTGGATAGGACTGGAACCTTTGATGTAACTATAACACTAGGAGTAGTTTCCACAAACACCAAAACACTTTCACTTCGCTCGACGCGCGTTTCGCCAACCAAGTTGGCATCATCCTCAGACGATTAAAACTGAGTTTAATTAAAACTGAGTTAATTAAAACTGAGTTTTAATCGTCTCCGGATGATGTCAACTTGGTTGGCGAAACGCGCGTCGAGCGAAGTGTTTTGGTGTTTGTAGAAACTACTCCGAGTGTTCTTATTTTATAATTATTACTTTCTTATATGATAACTTTGACACTTAGTACTGAAAACTTTAATATAGGGCGACCTTTAAATATCGTTACATATATACCTTTTGGCATTTATATTTGTATATATATATATATATATATATATATATATATATATATATATATATATATATATATATATATATATATATATATATATATATATATATATATATATATATATATATATATATATATATATATATATATATATATATATATATATATATACACTCCCCGGCACAAAATTCCGTCACCCTAAAATTTTGCCCAATTTTGATGTTTTATAACTTTTTTATTTTTCATCTGATTTTCATAAATTATTTACCAGTCTGTAGATCAGTTCATTGTGTGTCTTTTTAATTATTGTAATAAGTCATATTTTTCGTCCAGGCAATATTATACAGGGGTAAATCAAAGTGTTGTTTTTTGTCGTAAACTCAAAACACCCTGTGGAAAAATTGAGGCGAATAATTTTGTTTACAAACTGTTTGCTGCCATCTTAGACGTATTGTAAACATTTTGTTTTTTGATTCA
The DNA here is from genome assembly GCA_964058915.1 of Tetropium fuscum. NCBI lineage: Eukaryota > Metazoa > Arthropoda > Insecta > Coleoptera > Cerambycidae > Tetropium > Tetropium fuscum. The sequence continues at coordinate 22,508 of CAXKVY010001722.1, forward strand.
TCCCATTATCTCATTTCTTCTGCGAGCAGCAAAATTTTAAATGAAACGCTGTTAATTTTATCATTTTTAATTAAAAAACATCGACGTTGGCTAAATACGCGGTTATTGTGACAGAATATTTGACAGTACAGTTAATTTAGTGTGTTGTCATCATGGTAACTACAGCAGACGTAGGTAGAATTGTTGCCTTAATAGAGGATGGCCGCAATAAGAGTTATGTCTCCCGTACTCTGGGAATTGCGCGGTCTACAGTTTGTGATGTTTGGAATAGGTATCTACAGACGGGAAACTTTATTAGGCGGCAAGGCTCTGGCAGAAGGAGAATGACCACTCAAGCTGATGATCACTTTGTCATTATGAGTTCTTTAAGAGATCGAAGAGCTACTGCTGTGTATCTAAAAAATGACTTGCAAATGGTACGTCGAGTAAGTGTAAGTGAAAGAACGATACGTAGAAGATTGTTAGAAGCAGGATTGCATTCACGAAGGCCAGCAGTATGTCCAAAATTGCTTCCTCGGCATCGACAACACCGACTGAGATTTGCAAGAGCGCATGCTGACTGTACTGTAGAACAGTGGGGAAACGTACTATTCACAGATGAATCCAGGGTTTGTTTAAAGTCGCCGGATGGTCGTGAACGGGTATACAGACGTAGAAATGAAAGATATGCAGACTGCACCATATCTGAGCGACTGCAATATTACGGTGGTTCAGTCATGGTTTGGGCGGGTATTTCTACCGATGCACGTACTGACCTTGTATTTGTTGAAAATGGAGCACTAACCGCCCACCGTTACATTGAGGAAATCCTCCAAGAAATTGTTGTTCCATTTGCTCCTTTCATTGGGAACCAATTTACATTAATGCATGATAATGCTAGACCTCACGTTGCACGGGTAGTGAACGAATATCTGGATGAGGTTGGACTTCCAAGATTGGACTGGCCCGCATGTAGCCCGGATCTCAACCCAATCGAACATCTTTGGGATGTTCTTAAAAGAGCACTCCGTCGCCGTCCTGTGCAACCACTAACCTTGCAAGACTTACGGCTGGCGCTGACAGAAGAATATCAGGCTATTCCTCAAGACAGAATAAGTAATCTTATTAATTCGATGCCACGAAGAATGCAAGCTGTCATTGCTGCGAGAGGAGGACATACACGTTATTAAAATTTGTCTTTGTTAATTAATTTTGTGATATACCTAGTGGATGTTTTTGTTAATAAAAATAAGCTTGAAATCAGCGTTTCATTTAAAATTTTGCTGCTCGCAGAAGAAATGAGATAATGGGATGAATCAAAAAACAAAATGTTTACAGTACGTCTAAGATGGCAGCAAACAGTTTCTAAACAAAATTATTCGCCTCAATTTTTCCACAGGGTGTTTTGAGTTTACGACAAAAAACAACACTTTGATTTACCCCTGTATAATATTGCCTGGACGAAAAATATGACTTATTACAATAATTAAAAAGACACACAATGAACTGATCTACAGACTGGTAAAAAATTTATGAAAATCAGATGAAAAATAAAAAAGTTATAAAACATCAAAATTGGGCAAAATTTTAGGGTGACGGAATTTTGTGCCGGGTATATATATATATATATATAGTGTATATATATATATATATATATATATATATATATATATATATATATATATATATATAAAAAATAAAATACTCTTTTGAAAAAGGCCCAAGAAAGGGACCGAAACGTCAAGTAACCTAATCAGTCGTTTTATTGCTACTATCCCAAGATAAACCCTCCAAAAAAAATATATAAAGATAGCAAAGAAATTAGAAGATAAATGAGATGAGTTTGTCTGCAAGTAAGTAAATACGAACAGGTTTTTCAATACGAGTAGCTGTGGCAAAGCCCCCTTAGCAGCCCGCCGAAATGGAGCTACATAACCCTACCTTAATCACGGCAATGCGAGCAACAGGGTATAAAATCGATATTATTCGCATCAAAGATCAAATTTAGCCTGTAATCGGCCACCTTATTAGCAGACGGCTCATTTTCCATGGCTTACTCTAATTTCAAGCGCGCCTGTCTGAGCGCATATAGCCCCTTGCCGATACTCCTTTGTCATCGAATTATCGCAGGTAACTCGATATGTGCATCGCAACATTTGGGCACGGTGCATTTCACCGTTCTAATTTTTATGGCAATTTTGTTTACTGGCACCAACTCGTGGTTTTATTAATAAAGCAAGATCAAGTTTCGTAAGTGCATGTTAAACGGTTTTTGATGCTGTACATGATCTTCTGCGGTATTGGGTTTCAGTGGCTTATAACAGAATCTGCCAGCAGTGGCAGTATACAAAATACCTAAAATCCTATAATGTGGAGCCTTTCTTTTGGGGGTAACTAAGCCATTCTTTGTTTGACATGAGGGCATGTTTAAAAGCTATTTGTTTTCTAGAACGTAAATAATTATGGATATTCACAATTCACAATACTTTCGATACCGAACTACCTGTAGAAATAATCGAAGCGGCGGCTGCGGCATCCAAACAACTGGTTCCAGAAAAGTCACAAATTTGAAACAAAGTGAAAAGAAATCTTGGTTTTGTAGCAATTCATGACATAGACCTGTACTTAGACCTGTAACTACCTGTAGAAATAATCGAATTAATATATATAATTGATTAAGAATTGCTAAATTATATTATTTTTTCAAGGATAAGTATGTATGTATGTATGTATATGGGCCGGAGTGTAGTGGAAGGTAGTGTTACACTCCCATTCCACCACAGCACTTAGGCCTCATTAGGCCCTTTGTGCATTCCTCCTTTTTACTTGAGTACTTTTCTTCAAACCATCCTATTTATTACGGGTGGCCTGGTGGCAAAGTCTCTACAATTTGTATGTATGATGGTATGGTTCTGAGTTACCGAGATTAATTACTCTGGTCCTCATTA